>CM019064.1:84864855-85074722 GCA_009667805.1 Leptobrachium leishanense | reverse complement strand
CTTGGCTGAGTGCGCATCCGAAAATCGTGGGCGAATTTTTCAAACCTTGAGGGAGGCGTGTCCAGGTCATTTGATGGCGCGCCCCCGTGGTGGACTCTTCCCACTGAAATGCAAAAAGGGGCTGGCTTGCTGGAGCCAGGCGGATGCAAAAGAAAGCGTCTTTTAAATCAAGCACTGTGTAGTATTTTGTATCTCCGGGAATTAACGCCAGCAAATTGTATGGATTGGGAACCACAGGGTGTAGGGTTACTGTGGCTTCGTTGACAGCTCGTAAATCTTGGACCGGGCGGTACTCTTTACGGATGTGCATTTCGGAATTTTCACGAAATTTCCCGATTCGTGTTTTCGGATGCGGCCGAATTTCCGAAAATTTTTAGATCCGAAAATGGCAGATCCGAAAGGTGTTCCGAGCCGAAACGAAATATTTTCGGAATTTTCGAATGGACTTGAAATGTGTCAAATCGAAATTTATTGCTTAGAAACGAGGAGAACAGACGTTCCGAAAAAACGAAAATTTCCGAACTTACGAAAAGGCGATACAAAAACGAGCAAAGTGACACGAAAATACGAAGCATGGTCGAAATTTCGAAAACATGTACAATTCCGAAAAACAAAAATTTCCGAAATCACGAAAAGTCGATACAAAAAACGAGGTAAGTGACACGAAAATACGAAAAATGGTCGATATTCCGAAGAAAAAAAGTACACGAAAAACGAATCGAGCCGAATCGAAACAGAAATCGGTCGAAACAAGCCGAATCGAAAAGTTTAAAAATCCGAAAAATCGAACCGAATCGAATCGAAAAAAAAATCGGTGCACAAGCCTAGTACTCTTGTGTGCCCTCTTTCAGTACTGGCAACAGGGGTGTGTTCCATGGTGACACGCAAAATTTTAATATGCCGTGCTCTTTAAGTCTCTGTAAATGCGTTTGAATGTTCTGCTTGGCTTTTTGTGGGATATGATATTGTCTTAAAGCCACAGGCGTTGCACCAGGGTTTTTAAATTACGTCGGGGGGAATATTTACTGCTAGTCCGGGCGGATTTTCCTCCGCCCACACCCCAGGAATTTCAAGGAGTAGTGTGTACGGGTTCCGGCTTGCCGGCGGCGTTGGTGCTGTACGCCATTCTTCCTCTCTCGGCATAATTACTGCAATTTTCACAGATCGGGGGTTCTGGCTGGCTGGGTTGTACTGCCGAGCAGAGCTGCCACTCTCAGGCAGGTCTAATTGAGCGTGTCCCCGGGAAGAAACGTAATTTGGGCTTGCAATTTGCAAAGGATATCCCGCCCCAGGAGCTGGATGGGACATTCGGGCATATACAAAAATTCATGTTCAACATTATGCCCACCCACACTACATTTTCGAAGAAGCAAGGAGGGTACTTAGCAGACACCCCCATTGCTCCCATAATATCAACCTCATTTCCCATTGGGGGTGCAATTTGCTTAGTTACAACAGAATATTCGGCACCGGTGTCAACCATAAAAATTTCATCTTTATTTCCCACTCTCATAGTGACCGTTGGCTCGTGGTTACCGAGCGGGATGGGCCCAGGTCCTTGTCAATATGCATCCTGTCCCTCAAATGACGTTCCCGCCAATCCCACAAACCCTGCTCCGGCACCCTCATTTCTCTCATATTTGCCGTCCGTTACCTGACCATTAGGACCTTGACCTCCCGATTCTCCAATCTCTCCTTGTCCCCCAAATTTAGCCAAAAATGCAGTACAGTCGTTTTTCCAGTGACCTTCACCCCGGCACCAGGCGCACTGATTGGGCCCCAGGGGTTCCCTAGGGGCTCCCCTACCTCTTCCTCTAGCCCCCCTTCCCTTGCTCTCCCTCTGTCCGGGCCACCTCGTCCTCCACCATTTCCCATATAAACCCACACACCCTGTGTGTCCTCTCTGTCTCTTTATCTCCTCGTTTTTCCTCCTAGATCCCGGTTATGATACACTTTATTAGCAATCTCTACCAACTCGCTAATACCTTTTCCCAAAAACCCATCTAATCTCTGTATTTTATTCCGTATATCCCTCTGTGACTGTCCCACAAAAGAAGAATTAATTAACCTCTGGTTCTCCACTGCCTCCGGATCAATAGGACTATACATCCTATATGCATCTAGTAATCTCTCCAAAAACGCGCTTGGAGACTCTTTAGCTTCTTGTACCACATCCGCTATTTTTCCCATGTTTGTGGGTTTCTTCCCTCCCGCTTTAACACCCATTATTACTGCTGTTCTGTACGTCTGGAGGTGGGCAATACCCTCCGCGGTGCTGTACGGCCACTTGGGATCTGTTTTGGGGTAGTGTTCCTCTGCCCACGCTTCTTGTGTTGTCCCGCCAACATGATGAAATGACTTTTATCTTTTACACAGTATCTCCATATATCTATATACGGGTACTGCTCAGGATGTCCGTATTTCCCGGTGACTTCGGAATGCACTCTCTGTATTAGCTCGGGGTCCATTGACCCCTGCTCTGGCCATTCAGAAACTAACAGTGGCCACACAATTGTACACATTAATGTTAGCTTCTCCCTAGTTAACTCCACACCATAGTCATGCGTTGTATATAACGCTTCAAAATTCCGCACCATATACTCTAAGGGCGTCTCACCCTTCTTTACCTTACTGGGTTTGGATGACCCGTTACCCATTGTTACTCTTTTCAGAAAACCAGTAAGCTCTTTCACAATACAGATACAACCTTTTAGCAAAAGCACTTAGAATCTACTGTCTGGTACTTCAGCCAACAATTCTCACGTGTCTGAACCGCTTCTTCCCTTCAGTAGCCGGACTGCAGTCGCCTGAGCCGGAAACGTACTTCGGGAGTCCGCACTCAAGTTTGCTTCCTCGCAGGGCGAGTAGACGCTCGTTCACTCACAGCATTCAATTCACTCACAGCACGTAATGTACCAGATACTTTCAGCACAAAACAAAACATAAACAATTCAACTCTTTCTACTAGCCGAGGGCACGCCGTCCCTCCTTTTGGCTCCTTATACCCCGTTAATTGAACTCTAACTCTTGCCTGCTTGTGACTATGTGCACCCCGTTCTATAACAACACTCCCGTCTGCAATTCCAATTTGCCTATGGGCAATCTACCCACCCGGCACCACTATCTCTGCAGCTACCACTGACCTCAATTGGCCCTCTTCACTACACGACGTACACACTAGCACTGACTCAGGGCTCTCAGCCCAGTCACAGAAATCCCTCCTCCTTTCCTGGTCCACGTGCAGAAGCTCTGTTTACAAACACTGACTATGACTATGCAACTCCACGTGGCTACTTTCTCCCTCTCTTACAGAACTACCCTTTGGTTAACATTTGATCCCCCGGGTCCAGACATGCGCTGGCCACTCTCTGGCCCCGTGCTATGTGCAGCGGGTTCAATATGCTAACGAGACCGTGGCCGCGGGTCTCCTTATCCGACTATGGCCGGACGTTTCTCTTTATACCGGTATTTCTGATACACATACAAACACAGAAGACACTTTACCTATCGCCGCGCTGCTCGCTGTTTCCTCAGACTCGGTGGTGTCCCAGCTTCCCGGGCGGGGAGTCCGTTTGGGACGAGACGAGGTCCACTGAACAGGAAATCCTGCTTGGCGCCTGCAGATGTCAGCTCACCTTCAACGGACGCCCAACCGACGGGATCACTCGCACCTGCAGTCAACCGCTAGAGTGTTCAGCAGCCGTTGCCTGTGCTGGAAAGGGCCCGTATCCCGGCTATCGAGCCCCCAAGAAATGTAACCGGAATCACAAGGGTCACTTCAGGACGACGCCGGACCAGACACAAGCAAGGATTGTCTGAACACGAGTCTCTTCAGGAAAGGCAAACTTTATTGTGTCGTCACACAAATGCTCACACAGGATTGAATCGCAAAGAGTGAGCCCCGTCTCTTCCCCCCGACAAGGGGTTTTATACCCCAAATACATAATTAGGTACATCCCAATTAGCCCACCTCCCGATGACACTTTATTCCACCCCACATGGGTTAATACCTCCCATTGTTAGTACAAAGGAATTCCATACATTGATCGTAAATTGGCAACCATCATGTTAGTCTGACAATTTGTGATTTGCTGCGCACTCAATCCGGCCGTGCCCACCTCCCTAAAGGCTATGTTTATTTTCTACAGATAAAGCATGTTCTGTTTTCTACGCTCTCTTTGTCTTACTGCAGGTCTCAGTGACCTTGTAGTATCCATTTGTCTTCCTGTCTTTCCGTGCCAAGAGCTGGCCGGATTTTTCCCTCAATTTTATTGCTTCTCTGCTAATCTACCACATTCCTAAGATTCTATGTAAGCTTCATTCTAATGTCTAGTGAAATCTATCTAGTTATTTGCAAGTGAACCAATATTCTGAACAAGATGGCCGCTTGGCTCATAATAGCGACCATCTTCCAGCCTGATTCCACTTCATCAGAACATGCCCCTGGATTTTCAACACATCGATCACGAAAGCCGATATGGTGAAAAGCTTTGAAAAGCTCAAACTAGTGTATATTGTACATGTAGTTGTGCTTTTTTGCCAGCAGATGGTGCTCTCTGCCTGTCCCAAAGTACTTACCTAAAGGGAACATATACAGTGGGGCACCTCTGTATATTTCTGCTGTGTGGGTAGTTTGAAGTCATTTTCCATAAAACCAATAATAACAGGGTTATTCAGAGAGCGGTGAAAAGCAGGAGAATGACTGGAGAATGAAAAATTCTAGGTCAAAATAGCCGATTTGGAAAGTGAGATGAAATGGAGAATTTTTCTGGTTTGGCTATTTTGACCTAGAATTTTTCATTCTCCAGTCATTCTCCTGCTTTTCACGCTCTCTGAATAACCCTGATCGTCCTGCCTTCAGATTTGATCTACATATAAACATATATCGCACAGAGCCCCATGTGCACATACGGAACATTTACTGCTTCCAAACTATACATTATCACAAATAGCAAATGTTCATGTTCCTAATAAAGAACTAGATAAAAAAACCACATAAAAAGTGCATATGGATTCACAAGGAGCAGAGAAGCCAGACCACCCCTTCTATGCACACTTAGGCTGGGGTGAGACGAACGCAGTGTTAACGTCCGTGTTGCCGCACATAAGTACGTCAGTGATAGCATACAATTGTGTTAAATGGAGCCCCACACACGAAGTATGTCCACACAGAAGTGCAGGGGCTGACGGACGCTGCAAACGGACGCAGGTTAGGCAAGAACGTAATACTGCTAGAACGGACGTGCAGAGTGCACCACGTCCACAACGTCCGCATAGCTTTGTGTGTGAGTGATGGAACGTGGTCAGATGGACTGCATTTATACGTCCAGCATTTTTGACGGACAGAATGTTTTTTCATTTTTATTTATTTTCCCTGCTACATCAGTCAAAAAATCAGTCAGTGAAAAAAACAGACTGTGTGGCCACTACCTTGTTGTCAGTCAGTAAGTACGTCCTACTGCACGGACGC
The DNA here is from genome assembly GCA_009667805.1 of Leptobrachium leishanense. Taxonomy (NCBI): domain Eukaryota; kingdom Metazoa; phylum Chordata; class Amphibia; order Anura; family Megophryidae; genus Leptobrachium; species Leptobrachium leishanense. Next base: position 85,069,252 of record CM019064.1, on the reverse strand, counting down.
GCAGTCCGTACAAAATGCGCTCATCTGACCCTAGCCTTATGTATTGTCAGTTCATGCAATGACATCAAATGTGAAATCTTTATTTTTTTTATTAAAATACAGTATGACCCTTTTTTTTTTAATAACCAGAGGGTGCAGTAACAGTCAGCTGAAGAATTTATTCACATGAGCAAAGCTCTGACCAATCTACATGGTCTTCTTTAAAATAAAAAAAATTAAAAAGCTTGAAAAAGACCATCGAGTGTGGTTGACATGCCATTATTATGAATATAAATATACATTTCTGGCACATTAATTAGAGGACGGTTTTTACTTTGGTGTAATTGAGGTTGGTTGAGTCATTTGGATCTGGGCACCCCAAGTGACTAATTATTGCAATATTTGTAAAAGGCACATTTACCCGCATGGTACAGGTATGTTCTTATGACATGTGGAGTAGATGATATACATATGTTTAACACTTTACAAAATGTGTTTATTTCCCAGCAGATTTAAGATCTCCAAGGTGATTGTGGTTGGCGACCTTTCCGTAGGAAAAACATGTATGATAAATAGGTGAGTGGGATCCAATGGACCTCATCAGGGGTCACGTCCAGCCCGAACATGATTATTTTTTTTTTTAATAGTTCAAAATGTTTTATTTTCGGGATAAGACAACAGTACAACAAAGAGAAAAATAATAGTCGCCAGGCATGTACTGGCCATAGGGACTACAGGGAGATTCCCGGTGGGCCGATGGCTCAGTGGGCCAGTGTGAATGCTGGTTCACCGCGCGTCTCGCGCTGCCCTTAATGGGCGATGTGAGAACTTCCTCACCGTCTGTAAAACAGTTGCAGTCTGCCACAGTCTCTTATTGGGGCCAACGTGTCATGGAGACCTTTTGGACATCCGCCTCACTTTAAGACATGGTGCGCAGTCAACATCAGTGCCGCTGCATTGCTTTACCCAATCGCTGTGCAGCAACTCCGGTATCTGTAGAGTGATTGGATGAGCAATCCGGTTGGTTTATATATTATTTCTGTGCGTGTTTGCATAATTAAAGTGGGCCGGTCTGGATGAAGTCCAGGGCTGAATTTTTTTTTTTGTCCCAGTCCAGCCCTGATAGTCACAGACAGCATCGGCCATCAAAAGGCCGAAAATGAAAGGGGGAGGGGAAAGGACACCCAAACAAACGTGGCATAGTCATATCAGGAAGGGGTTCAGTCCCGCAGACAATCAGTGGACAAGGCACCTGGACAGGCAAAACAAAACAAAACATGGGGAGGGTGGGAGAAAAGGTGGGGGACCGCCCAAGAAAAAATGATATTCCTGGCTCACTCCAATATGAACATGATTTTCTAATAATGGTTAGTAAGGTTTAAAATTTTGCAATAACATACACAAAAGAAAATTTAAAAAAAGGGAAATGAGTAATATTTTGGATATACGCATGGAGCAGGGAGACTGGCAATGAGAAAAGGAAATTGAAGAACCAATGGTAGGGCACACTCGGAATATTTAAGGATAAAAAAAAATCGAATCCAGGTTCCTCCACTATTTTTAAAGGAGAAATTAAGTTCCCGTTTGGTCACACATTGAAAAGTCTTAAATAAATGTGGGTTTTGTTTTTTGGATTTCCTCCATATCTTTCATTTTGAATCACAATAAATATGATATTTATGATTATTCGATTAATTATTCCCTAAAGCCCAGCTTGGCCATTACTATTAATATAAAATTACACTGCGCTAAGGGCGAGATAAAGACCATTACTTTGGGGGTATCTTGGTGAGCTCCTACACTTTTTTTTGTTGGACGTGACCTCAGGATGTCATGTGTAAGTGGGTAAATAGAAGACACTGTGATTGCTTTAATGTTTGATGTATTTCTTTATACATTCCACTGTTACTACAAATTAATAAATAAAGCAGTGAATTACAATGGGGATTATATGAATTTACCATTTGTGGTATGACGTATAAACTCAATTAAAAAATTCACTTAAATCTGCTCTGAGCATTATTTTATGCTTTTATCATGGGTTTATGGTAAATGTGCAATTTTGTGTATACATCCCTTAGGAAAACAACAAAAACCATTCAGTTCAACTGATTTGTCCGCTCAATTTTTATCCAGGCAATGGATGTGATGCTCCCCGTGTTGCAGTCATGGACAATTAATACAAATTCTACTATTTAGTAGAATTAATAGATTTAACAATGCAAAGATGGGTGTCTGTAAAGGCGCTTAATTAATGCTAATGAATTTATGGGTTTGCTGCCTACAAGGTATTGCAGATAAACCTCAACAAAATGTGCAAATGTGATACAAGAAAAAATGGGGGGGGGGGTTCCTAGTGGCACAGTAAATGGTTTGAAACAATTGATTTTCATATAGAGATAATACTCTAAACGTATGTCTGTCCTGCCGTTATGTCCTGCAGAATAGGCCTAAATCAGCTATGGATGTAATAGTCACTAAGTTCAAGGAAAGAGTTCTTCAGTAGACCGACATATCCCAAAACTTGTGCAAATGGGAAAAATTTGTGCAAATTCGCAAACACGTCCCGGATAACAGTAATAATCAACTTATGATACAAATGTGTATAATAAAACCACATGTGCAAATGCATATATAAAGTGCATGTGCTCATAAGCAATTGCTTTTTCATAAAGTCACAATACACAAAAAAGTGTCCAAGTGATGTGCACAAAAAATCAGAGAACATCCTCTTAACTGGGAATGCTCATTGCTGGATAATTCCTAAAACCACAGAAACCACAGAAAGTGCACGTGAAAAAGTGCAAAATACGAATAGAATCAAATAAATGTTCACAAGTCACTGTACAGCATAAAAGTTGCACTGTAAAGTACGGTGTCCCGTCGTCACAATTCTTCTCCTCAATAGACGAATCTCAATATAAGGGGAGAAAGATAAAGAAAGAAAGCAATAGTGCAGACTGTTTTGTACAGTTTTTGGTGAGTATATGAAGGAAACTCATGGATTATAGAGCCTAATAAATCCCGGCTCTAGGTTGAAGCGCCTCACACCAAATACAGGGTGGCGTTCCCCTTCTTTCTGTCTTCCAGTTGGCCTCAAATTAAATACACATAGGGAGACAGTGCTCCCATAGCTTAATACAGTACATAAAAACACGGTAAAATTTGGCTTTCAGTCCACCTAAATAAGGAGTACCATTCGCTCAAAAGCCGAGCCTGATAGAACCGAGGCTCCAACATCGGTTAGTTGGACTGAAAGCCAAATTTTACCGTGTTTTTATGTACTGTATTATGCTATGGGAGCACTGTCTCCCTATGTGTATTTCATTTGAGGCCAACTGGAAGACAGAAAGAAGGGGAACGCCACCCTGTATTTGGTGTGAGGCGCTTCAACCTAGAGCCGGGATTTATTAGGCTCTATAATCCATGAGTTTCCTTCATATACTCACCGAAAACTGTATGAAACAGTCTGCACTATTGCTTTCTTTCTTTCTCTTTCTCCCCTTATATTTATATTGAGATTCGTCTATTGAGGAGAAGAATTGTGACGACGGGACACCGTACTCTACAGTGCAACTTTTATGCTGTACAGTGACTTGTGAACATTTATTTGATTCTATTCGTATTTTGCACTTTTTCACGTACACTTTCTGTGGTTTTAGGAATTATCCAGCAATGAGCATTCCCATTTAAAAGAGGGCCTTCTCTGATTTTTTGTGCACATCACTTTGACACTATTTTGTGTATGCACTTTATGAAAAAGCAATTGCTTATGAGCACATGCACTTTATATATGCATTTGCACATGTGGTTTTATTATACACATTTGTATCATAAGAATTAGAATTTTACGTACAGCATAAGTTGATTATTACTGTTATCCGGGACGTGTTTGCGAATTTGCACAAATGTTTGCCAGTTGCACAAGTTTTGAGATTTAACAATGGCCTTTTTTTTTCTCAGGTTTTGCAAAGACACATTTGATAAGAATTACAAAGCAACGATCGGGGTGGACTTTGAGATGGAGCGGTTCGAGGTTCTGGGGGTTCCGTTCAGTTTACAGTTGTGAGTACCGAATGAACAACAGAAACAGACACGTTCTGTCTAAATGGCTTTGTACAAAATACACACTACTTGTGTTTGACCTTACGATTTTTTTAAAATCTATACAGTATCTCACAGAAGTGAGTACACCCCTCATAATTTTGTAAATATTGTATTTTCAGGGTTATTCAAAGAGATCCGAATGGCTGCCTAAAGGTAACCGAATGCTGAAAATCAGCGTTCGGTTACCTTTTTTGGCTATTCAGAGAGCAGGCAATTCGCCAATTGTTGGCGAATTGCCTGCGCATACGGTGCCTGTTCGGTGCCTGTTCGAGGGCAGTGAAATCCCCATAGTTTCGTCTATTCAGAGAACAAGAACCAGCAGTGAAAAGTTGCCGAATTGCCCTGCCATTCGGTTGCTTCATGCGGCAGATTTATTCAGGCGAATCCCATAGGCTTCAATGTTAAAAATATTCCCATTTTAATTCAATATCTAATAAACTGTTGATTTATAATATTCTGCAGTAAAAAGTCTCTTTATTTATAGATTTTTTTGTGATATTTTAAGCATTTTTCAGGATTTTTCCCAAAAATATATATATTTTTTTTTTTTTTTTTTTTTTTTATATGGTTTTTCTTTTTTCTGTAACAGCCCTTTATATTATCATTCCTTGGACCTCATATGTAAATTTCAGACATTTTCGCTCTTTAGTTTCTTTGCAAACAGCGTTTCACTATTCAAACATGCAAGCGTACTGTTTTTTTTAATCTCCATTCGTCTGCGGTGTCGGGTTTTTCCGGTGGCTGCTCTGCACTCTGATTGGCTCCTGCTCGGGTTTCTCCCGCGTGTTCGGCGGGGTTAGTCCAGATGTTTTTGCGGGTTTCGGTGTGCATTCGCCTGGGTTTTGCGGTGAGTGTTCAGCAGATTTTCGGCGGCTTTTCCCTGCACTACGATGTCCCTGTGGTGCTTGCTGAATACACTGCAGGGTCGCCGAAATGGGATCGCGAAATCGCACCGAATTTAAGAGAACGAAAAGTCACCGACCGTGCAGTGACTTTTCGATTCTCTTTGAATAACCCTGTATGTCTTTTCATGTGACAACACTGAAGAAATGACACTTTGATACATCATGAAGGAGTGGAAGAGGATTCCAGTGGCAACCTGCAAAGCTCTGGTGATCTCCATGCCCAAGAGGGTTAACGAAGTGCTGGAAAATAATGGTGACCACACAAAATATTGACACTGGGCCCAATTTGGACATTTTCACTTAGGGGTGTACTCCCTTTTGTTGGTAGCGGTTTAGACATTAACCACTTGAATGCTAAGGACGCGCTCAGCGCGTCCTCAGCATTCCCGCTGGTATGCGGAGGACGCGCTGAGCGCGTCCTCGCATTGGGGTCAGCGTTCGGCCGGGTTCCGGCCGATCGCTGGCCCCTCCGGTGCGGGCTGACATCCTGGATGTCAGCCCGGCATCCGGAGCAGTGGCCGCCATTATTATGTGTCATCGCGCCCCCGCGATGACACATAATTCAGGCGCCCCCCCCGCATGTGCGGAGGAGGCGCCTGAAAGGGAGGGGGGGGAGGTCCTTCGGACCTCTCTCCCTCCCGATCGGCGGCTCACAGGGGCTTAACCCAGGCATCATTTGGAAGGGCACAGCCTGCCCTTACAAATGATGCCTGGCATTAACCCCTGGGGAGCTGGATCACAAATCGGCGCTGAAAAGCGCCGATTTGCGATCCTTCCCGGGAGCTGGCCGACATCTTGGATGTCGGCCAAGCTTCCGGAACTCCCCCAGAGGACTGGCGTCATCGTGCGTAGCACGATGACGCCAGTCCTAGCATTAACCCCTAACTGCCACGAAGTGTGGAGATAGGGAGTTCCAATGAACTCCCTATCTCCCGATCCGTGGCAGTTAGGGGTTAAATTTTGATATCGTTGGATCGGCCAGAGCATGGCCGTTCCAACGATACCAAACATGAAAGTAAAAAAAATTGTAAAAAAAAAAAAAAAAGAAAATAAAAATAAAAAAAAATAAAAAAAAAAATTAAAAAAAAAAAAAATAAACACTTTTTTTTTTTTTTTTTTGTTTTGTTAATGCAGCAATATTGTTCCCATTTCAATTATAATGTGAACAATGATGCTGCATTAACGATTTTTGTATGCGGTGCGTTTGTTAAAAATGGTGTCATTTTCCCCAAAAAAAAAATGTAACGAGACCCCATCTCTAATTTTTTAACAAGCGCACCCCATACAAAATATAACCGCAATTGCTCGCATGTTAAAATGTGGAAAAAAAACACTTTACACGCTGTAAATTATTGAAAATACATATTTTATTGCATTTTTGTTATAATATACAAACATGACATAACGTATACATATAATAATGACATATTATGAATCTACCGAGTCTGACGGAAAGAACGATATATAATATGTCGATGTCATATACTAAAATAAGCCTTCAAAACAGGTTTAAACATGATGCGCAAAACAGGTAAAAAATGACCTCAGCACAGGGGCGGGAAAAGCCTCAGCAGCGAAAGGGTTAATGTCTGTGTGTTGACTTATTTTGAGGGACAGTAAATTTACACTGTTATACAAGCTGTACATTCACTACTTTACATTGTAGCAAAGTGTCATTTCTTCAGTGTTGTCACATGAAAGGATAAAATATTTACAAAAATGTGAGGGGTGTACTCACTTCTGTGAGACACTGCACATAATGTATATATTTTTCTCCAGAATGAGGACGCACTGCAGGGATTTAATTAAAAATAGATTCTTTATTAGAACATATTAAAACACAGGATCAACGATTCGTCCCGCTAGGGATATTCATCAAGATCATTTTGAGAAAGACCATTAATGCCAAAAGGGCCTTGTTTGACCTCTCGTTTTCTACACGCTGCCTGATCTTGCATCGTTGACCCGCTGCTTCGCTCTGACAGTATTATACTGGCTGCTTCTCCGCATCATTTTCTTCCATCTGTGTGTCACATATCTGCTGCTGTCTGCTGGTCACGGACGTTTAGGTGCACAAACACGATGAGAGTCCTCCTCAGGCTATTTAAACCTATGGCGTCAATACTAAAGTGCCGTTTGGTTTCTGCACACACAGAACAGGGGTCAGCAACCTTGACCCTCCCGATGTTTTGGGATTACATCTCCCATGAGGCTCTACCAGTCATTAGGTCTGCTGAGCATCATGGGACTTGTAGTTCCAAAACATCTGGAGGGCCAAGGTTGCTGGCCCCTGAGCTAGCGCTTCTTGTGACCTACGGGATAAGCTGAGAGAAAACGTATTTTTCAGAAAATTGAGAACTAGACAAACGTCCACTGATCAATCTTTAATATATCACTTTATTATAGGTGGGACACAGCCGGGCAGGAGAGATTCAAGTGCATAGCATCCACATACTATAGAGGCGCCCAAGGTAGGTGTGACAGTCTTTGGGGATCAAATCCTAATGCATGAATGATTTTAATAATTATTTTTCTTTTATATTTCAGCCATAATCATTTCCTTCGATCTGACGGATATAGGGTCTTTAGACCACACTAGGTATGTTACACACTTCCTTTGTTATTATAAAATATTAGACAATGACCTAGTACAGGGCTCAAAATTTCAAGTCCCAAGCTACTAGCCAGACCTCAAGAGTTACTCGCCACCTGTTGCCCCACCTACCCTGCCCTGAACTCCGCCCCTAAACAAACCTATCTTCTGAAGTTACACTGTTAAAAGTTTTATTCAGAATAAAGCTACAAAAATAATTAACATACCCAGGCATCAGATACATGTATACCCAGGCACCAGACCCAGACAAGTAGTATCATCCATTAAGTACAGACTCCTCTCCAACAGTTTTTAGGACCAAATTAATTTGGGGTTTATGCATCCGACATATCAAGGGGAACTTAATACTCTCTTTTCATTAATCATATGCCAGGTTATCAATAGAAGTTAGAAGAACCCCAGAGTCAGGTTTCCCCCTTGGATGCTAATACAGATGAATCCACTAATATTCATGTGTGATACTTCCATCCCCATTTTTTTCTTTTTTGCTCCTTCCGTATCACCTCTTTCTTTATAAATAAATAGATTTATTTTGCATAAACTCAAACGCCTACGCCACCATTTCACTAATTATGGCCCCTCACGGGAGTTGTACTAACCGCACTGGTTTTGGAATCACTTCCGTTGTGCTGACAGCTTTTTACTTTCACTTAGTTTACAACAGGGGTGGGGAACCTTTTTTCTGTCAAGGGCCCCCTTTAATTAATTTCTCCCTCCTTTTAGTATATTTATTTTGCCCAATTAATATCTTCCCCAGTATTTATTTAATTTCTCTCCCCCAGTATTTTAATTCATTTCTCTCTTCCCCAGTATTTCAATTCATTTCTGTCTTCCCCAGTATTTCAATTCATTTCTGTCTTCCCCAGTATTTCAATTCATTTCTCTCTTCCCCAGTATTTCAATTCATTTCTCTCTTCCCCAGTATTTCAATTCACTTCTCTCTTCCCCAGTATTTCAATTCATTTCTGTCTTCCCCAGTATTTCAATTCATTTCTCTCTTCCCCAGTATTTCAATTCATTTCTCTCTTCCCCAGTATTTTAATTCATTTCTCTCTTCTCCAGTATTTCAATTCATTTCTCTCTTCCCCAGTATTTCAATTCATTTCTCTCTTCCCCAGTATTTCAATTCATTTCTCTCTTCCCCAGTATTTCAAATCATTTCTCTCTTCCCCAGTATTTCAATTCATTTCTCTCTTCCCCCAGTATTTCAATTAATTTCTCTCTTCCCCAGTATTTCAATTCATCTCTCTCTTCCCCAGTATTTCAATTCATCTCTCTCTTCCCCAGTATTTCAATTCATTTCTCTCTTCCCCAGTATTTCAAATCATTTCTCTCTTCCCCAGTATTTCAATTCATCTCTCTCTTCCCCAGTATTTCAATTCATTTCTCTCTTCCCCAGTATTTCAATTCATTTCTCTCTTCCCCAGTATTTCAATTCATTTCTCTCTTCCCCAGTATTTCAATTCATTTCTCTCTTCCCCAGTATTTCAATTCATTTCTCTCTTCCCCAGTATTTCAATTCATCTCTCTCTTCCCCAGTATTTCAATTCATTTCTCTCTTCCCCAGTATTTCAATTCATTTCTCTCTTCCCCCAGTATTTCAATTAATTTCTCTCTTCCCCAGTATTTCAATTCATCTCTCTCTCTTCCCCAGTATTTCAATTCATCTCTCTCTTCCCCAGTATTTCAATTCATCTCTCTCTTCCCCAGTATTTCAATTCATTTCTCTCTTCCCCAGTATTTCAATTCATCTCTCTCTTCCCCAGTATTTCAATTCATTTCTCTCTTCCCCAGTATTTCAATTCATTTCTCTCTTCCCCAGTATTTCAATTCATTTCTCTCTTCCCCAGTATTTTAATTCATTTCTCTCTTCCCCAGTATTTTAATTCATTTCTCTCCCTACTACCTTTTAATTCCTTTCTCTCCACACCCCCCCCCCTCTTTTACCTCACCTCCGAGTACGCTGAGGCATGCTGGATTCAGGGGCTGAGGATAAAGAAGGATCCAGCACGCAGCAGTAAGGACTGAAGAGGGGATTGGAGTAAGGAGAGCAGCGGGAGAGGGAATTTGCACCCCCTCCCTTTGTGGCACTCAAGAGGGATTGTTTTCCTCAGCGGGAGGTTCCCCATCCCTGGTAAACACGCTGCATCTCAACCCGTGCGGTCAGCGCGCCGGAAATGACTGGGGCCATGTCCAGCTGTTGCTGTAAAAGGAAAGCACACTGGCTGGCCCTGAGCATGTCGGCCGGCGTAAAAAAAAAAAAAAAAAAAAAACACGGCCGCCGCCGCTGGAATTCACAGAGCAGGCAGTACGATATAACTTATCATGCTGCCTGCCTGTGAATTTCCACTCGCCATCGCTTGATTTGCCCTCGCAAATTGCGAGCAGAAATTTTGAGGGTTGACCTAGTACATATATATTTTTGGTTTTTAATCTCTCAAACTGCACACCAAATTACATATAATTTATTGAAATCAAGGTATCCCCTTACAGATCATGCCAAATGCAATATATAAGAATAAAATAATATATTTGAAAGCAATATGCATGAAAGCTATATAGAGTCAGGCATAAATACATCAAATTATCGTCAATCCTACTGTTTCAGGTGTGCAAGGACCACCATACATATGCTATGATACAGTATGTACAGATCCACAACAGCAAACAAAATTTTAGGACATAGCTAAAAAGGGACAAGGGAAATGCTGCAGATAGAGAAAAAGAGACGGGCTTAGGGTTTCCAATGTTTTGACGTAATCATATGCCCAGGGGCGTTGCTACGTGGGGGTGGGGGGTGCGGCCCGCACCAGGTGACACCCGCCTTTAGGGTGACACCGTCACCCTAAGGGCGGGTGTCTCACCCTCCGCCATGTGTTCGCTCCCTGCGAGCGTCCGAAGCTGTGCTGCTTCGGCGCTCGCCTGGGGGAAACATGTCACCAGCCAATCGCGGCTGGTCACGTGGCTCCCCCAGGCGAGCGCCCAAGCTGCACGCCGCCGGATGCTCAGAGGGAGTGAACACGCGGCGGAGGTGAGCTGGGGCATATATCCATGAGCTGGGGCAATATCCATGAGCTGGGGGCATATCCTGAGCTGGGGGCATTATCCATGAGCAGGGGCAATATCCAAGAGCTGCTGGGGCAGTATATCCATGTGCTGGGGGCAGTATATCCATGTGCTGGGGCAAATCCATGAACTGGGGCAGTATCCATGAGCTGGGGGCATATCCATGAGCTGGGGGCATTATCCATGAGCAGGGACAATATCCACGAGCTGCTGGGGCAGTATATCCATGTGCTGGGGGCAGTATATCCATGTGCTGGGGCAAATCCATGAACTGGGGCAGTATCCATCAGCTGGGGCAGTATCCATGAGCTGGGGCAATATCAATGAGAGGAGCTGGGGCAAAATCCATGGGAGGAGCTGGGGCAGGATATCCATGAGAGTTGCTGGGGCAGTATATCCATGAGAGGAGCTGGGGCAGTATATCCAGGAGAGGAGCTGGGGCAGTATATCTATGAGAGGAGCTGGGGCAGTATATCCATGAGAGGAGCTGGGGCAGTATATCCATGAGAGGAGCTGGGGCAGTATATCCATGAGAGGAGCTGGGGCAGTATATCCATGAGAGGAGCTGAGGCAATATCCATGAGAAGAGCTGGGGCAATATCCATGAGAGCTGGGGCATATCCATGTGTGCTGGGGGCAGTATCCATGAGAGCTGAGGCAATATCCATGTGTGAGCTGGTCTGGTGCAATATATCCATGTGTGAGCTGGTCTGGTGCAATATATCCATGTGTGAGCTGGTCTGGGGCAATATATCTATGTGTGAGCTGAGGCGCAATATATCCATATGTGAGCTGAGGCGCAATATATCCATATGTGAGCTGAGGCGCAATATATCCATATGTGAGCTGAGGCGCAATATATCCATATGTGAGCTGGGGCAATATATATCCATGGGTGAGCTGCTGGGGGCAATATATAACTGAACTGGGGCAATATATCCATATGTGAGCTGGGGCAATATATATCCATGGGTGAGCTGCTGGGGGCAATATATAACTGTGAACTGGGGCAATATATCCATATGTGAGCTGGGGGCAATATATATCCATGGGTGAGCTGCTGGGGGCAATATATCCAGAGCTGCTGGGGGCAATATATATCCATGTGTGCTTTCACTGCCTTCGAACAGGCACCGTACTTGCTGGCAGTTGGCAAAAAGTTGTGTGAGCATATGAGAGAGCTCCACAGCAATAAACCTCACAGTAATGTGCGCTGTGTGTATGAGCATTCAGTGTTATATGGGAGTACTGATTTAGGAGCAAGAGTAGTTAAAAAAAATCCGTAAAACTCAGGGGGGGGGGTGACACCATAAGTTACCGCACCGGGTGACACCAACCCTAGTGACGCCACTGCATATGCCTTTATCAATGTTTCCAAAAATGATGTACATAGTAGTCATGGAGTCGTCTTGTACGTGGATCATATATCAGCAGTATTTCAGCACACATATGGGCTTTCCACAGGCTCTATGTTTGGATGTTATAAGGTTAAAATGGGAGGGAGGGAGACGGAAGGGGTTAACCATTACTTGTCCTGCTTTCCCCCTCTTCCGCTTTAACCCCCTTAGATTGTGTTCACATTAATCTTATATCCACGCTTGAGCAAGAGCATTGAGAGCCATTGGTGGGTCTTGGTAGTCCTGATGCCCCAGAGTCTGAGCTTGGTCCATGTGCTTCAGAGCTGAATCAGTCCTTCAAGATCCCCCCCAAAGGAAGGAGAAGGACGAGGGATCTCAGGGCCCTGTGACACTCAAATAATATTGAGAGGTCACACTGCATAGAGCTTCCCTTGTAAGGATTTTTAATTTGTATCATTTCACTTGTTCACAGGCAGTGGTTGAAAGATGCATTGAAGGAAAATGACCCCTCATCTGTAATGCTTTTCTTGGTTGGTTCAAAGAAGGATCTCAGTGTAAGTGACAATAATATTATTTATTCTCGCTAGTGTTCTTGGTTTACAGGAAATGCTCACTTGCTTTTTTATTTCTTTAATATTTTATTTATTTCTTTATTTTTAAAGCCCTAAAGTGGTTTGTATAATTTCTTCAATTCCATTTTTTGGGGGGAATTTGGGACTAAATTTTGCAAACAATTATTTCAGGTGACGGCAATTCACTTCTTTAGGTCAAATATGTCCTTAATGTTGTATTACTCTTTGAAGTAGTTGAGAAGTTCAATTTCGATTTCAATAAACTATAATAAAAATGAAATGTGCTGCTTGGCGGGAGCCACAAAGCTTTTACATTTTATTTATAAAGAATTTTACCAGGAAGGATACCTTGAGATTTCTCTCATTTTCAAGTATGTCCTGGGTTCAAGATACATTGAATTGTTACAGAAATACAAAGTTACAGTTGCAAGTACTTATACAGCGCCAACAGATTCCGTAGTGCTTTACAATGTGGAAGCACAAACAGCAGACTTACATGATACAAGAGGAAATACTGGGGTAACTGAAACAAATGGGAGCAGAGGGAAGGTGAAACTGGTGGCCAGAAGAATATCGTGGGGATTGCATGGGAAGGACCAGAAGTTTGGGCTTAGTAAGAGTAATTAGCGAGAAAAGTGGAGACCTCTGAAAAGGAGAGCTGAAGTTAGGGACTGGCCCTGGATGGGGAGCGTGGGTTGGGGCAGTAGAGGGAAGAGATGGAGTTGAGTCTGTGAGTATGCTGTTGAAATAGAATGAGGTTAGTGACAATGCACAGATAGCCACTATTTACAACTTGCGGAGGGAGGGAGGAGGAGGGAAAAACAAACAGATTTTTTTCTAACAGAAATGGAGGTAGATTTTAAAATATGACTAGTCAGAGAATAATAAATGCAGACATAAAAATACAATTGCAAGATTATGGCAGCCTGGGGTATGATGTTGGACGCCATGTTGAATGGTGGATACCTTGATGCTTGGTCAGTGCAGCAGAGGGAAGAGATGGAGTTGCTGTGTGTGTGTTACAGCTCATTGCATAGCAAGTAATCTTTTAATTTTCACTTGTCTCTTGCTTTCTTCTTTGCAGTCACCATCCGAGTATGTCCTCATGGAGAAGGATGCCATAAAGGTCGCCAAAGAGATGCAGGCTGAGTACTGGTCTGTGTCCTCTCTCACAGGTAAAGCATGCTTTTCTAACCATGTTACAGCACTACATTTCCCATAATTCTCTGTCGTGATGTTGGTGCCTCAGGCAGTTATTTTCTGAACTCTTTATATGATACTATTCATTGTAGTCTGTCAGACATTGGCCATAACAACTTTCCGCAAATAAATTGCGCATTCCCAATACTTTGCCTCAAGGTGGCGCTCTAAAGCATGCAATGCTATCTGAAGTAAGTAGAAAAAATTATTTCTACCTTTAGCCATGGCATAGGAACTGGGGTCCCCTACCACCACCCCCATGTTATCCTCATAAATAAACAGCAGATAAAAACTCACAAAAACGGGAAAAACTGAACATGTGTCCTACAGCAGATATTACTAGAACTATCTCTAAAAACAAAAAAAAATCTAAATTGTGAGAACACCGAGAAGGGGCAGCTGCCCCGATGGCCTGCCCTATGGTGGGCCCTTACTCAGGTCTAATAAGGTTTTAGCCGATTGGTGCCGTTACAGAGGAAGCTGTACCATATGCAAATCAGTATGCCTTCACCAAGAAAAGGTGGCCAGAGCTGAAATGCCAAGGCAGCCTCCTCTGCACGAGAGGAACCGCAACCCCTGACGATAGTTTCCTAAGGCATCGCCAGGAGGTAGATACTCGTGTATACCGCAAGTTTTTTGAGCAATAAATCAAGCTTAAAACTATAGGGGTCGCGTTATAGACGGGACAGCTGCGAGGGAGTGAAGATCTGATTGCTTCCAGGAGCTGTCTAACACGTGCACCCTCTGGAATCCCAATTTAACCCTGCAGCCCTGACTTTAACCATTAACCCTTAATGACTGCAGCCCTCAAGTACCCCTGTACAAAACATCTCCAATACTATTCAGCCCTCCAGGGCCGGCCCGTTCATGGAGCAGGGTGGAGCAACGGCGCCAGGCGGCCCTTTGTCAGGGGCGGGATTTTGCCCGCCTGTCATGGGCCACGGCGTGGAGCTCCCCCCTGGACAAGGCACGGCCCGCCCTACTCCATCAGGTTCCGTAGGCAGGCTGCGTCCTCTCAGCAGCGCTGGCGCCCGCCCCCCTTCATACAAAGAAATGGCAGGCGATGTGAGAACCCTGCAGTCTGTCTGGCCTTCCCCCCATTTGTAGGTGACATGGCGCCAGCAGATGTAGCAGGAGATTTGCTCGCTGCTGCCGGTGTAATCCCTCAGCCATTGCTCTATGCGCGGCGTCCTTTGACAGGACGCGAGTCGTTTCTCCCTCCCTCCCTCCTGTTCTGGTCGCTCGTGGCTGCCATAGCATTCACGGCTGCTAGGCAACACCAGGAAAAGGAAGACACAGGCTTTGCAAACATGGCGAATATTCACTGGAGTCCATGATGACCACAGCCTGCATTCAGACCCCAGTGAACCCGGACCCCCATCACCCTGTACGAGAGGAAAGAGGAGGAGAGGCGGAAGCTGGGGACTGAGAGGCCTGCAGAGGTATGAATCACATTCCAATGATTCTGTGCAGCTCTAACCCCGACCTCCTGCCTCCTGGGATAGCTGAGAGGGGGAGACCCACCAAAGGAGAAAAAAGAAACCTTCCACACCAGTGTAAAGAAAAAAACATGCAAAACATGTACACATGGGAGCATGTACATGTGTGGATAAATTTGTGTGTGTATGCGGATGTGTGTGTGTGTAAAATCCCTTGTGTGTATTTTAGATATCCCTTTTTTTGCCTGTATTTTAAATATCCCTTTTTTTGCCATATATTTTATATATCCCTTTTTTTTGCCAAGGTGTGTGTGTGTGCTTGTCTGTATGTGGATGTGTG
The DNA here is from genome assembly GCA_009667805.1 of Leptobrachium leishanense. Classification (NCBI taxonomy): domain Eukaryota; kingdom Metazoa; phylum Chordata; class Amphibia; order Anura; family Megophryidae; genus Leptobrachium; species Leptobrachium leishanense. The sequence goes on along the minus strand of CM019064.1, from coordinate 85,053,672 downwards.
GATGTATGTGTCTGGATGTGTGGGTAAGTTTGTATGTGGATGTATGTGGATGTGTGGGTAGGTTTGTGGATGTGTGGGTAAGTTTGTGGTGACTGTCTGTATGTGGATGTGTGTGACTGGATGTGGATGTGTGTGTGACTGGATGTGTGTGTGTGACAGTGGGTCCGGGATATGTGGCGCGCTGTGATACTCGTACACACCGCACGTTACTGTGAGTTTGATATGAGTTTTATTGCTGTGGAGCTCTTTGATACGCTCAAACACACCGCACACTGTAAGTTTTATTGCTGTGGAGCTCTGTGATACAGTAATTTTTGTGGTGTGTATGAACGTGAGTTTTATTGCTGTGGGGCTCTGTGATATGCTCGTACACACTGCACATTACTGTGAGTTTTATTGCTATTGAGCTCTGTGACACGCTCATACATGTCACGTGTTTTTTTGGGGGGGGGCAGCATTTCATCCTTCGCTCCAGGCAGCACAGTGGCTTGGGCCGGCCCTGCAGCCCTCTATTAACCCTTCAATCCAAAAACCTACATTAACCTTTGCAATAAAAAACAGTAACATTAACCCCTTTAATAAATTTCTGTATGTCACAATTTATCAATTTTATCATATACTCTGCTTCATATAAACAATATTAATTTTTCAAGGTAAAGCAAGCTTTTATCAATTTCAAAATGTGTCTTTTTGTAGTGAATGAGTATATGCATAGGTTCCTAACATTATATATACGGAATATCTATATATAATCTTATAAAATGCAATTGCAATAATTAAATCTAAAAAATGTGCCCTTTATGCCATATCTGCGCTTACGGATATTATTTAGTTTCATGTGCAGAACTTTATCATAAGAGAATTATATTCCAAGCAATCAAAACGCTCAATTACATCTATCACCATTCTAAAATAGCCACGATAATGCATTACCTCTCACTCTGCACCCCTGCTCTCTAACAACCATTGGAGGAACGAGGGTGAGAGGGGTGGAATGAACATGAAAAGAAAACATGCAACAACAGTAACTTAACAGACTTTTGTCGTGTTTTGGAAAATTTATATTTTCATAATTTTGCTCCTAGCGTTATATTCGAGTCTTATGAATCTCTACCCCTCGCGTTATACTCGGGTCGCATTATACTCGAGTATCTACGGTAGTTATTACCTCTCTAGGCACCTCGAGCAAGGGGTCCATGTCTGGATTATTCTCTAGATTCATAACGAAGAAAACCAAAATTATGAGAAATCTCTAAAGATATATATTATAATTTTGAGATAAACCTCTCAAAAGACTCATCACTTCGATGCACATTTCCTGTCTTTCACTTGATGTTTTATTTCTTGTTTACAGTAGTACGTGTATGTTCATCAATGTGCTGCCGGTTAATCGCTATGTGTGCACTGTGTTAATATTATCTGGATTTATTTTTTTCCCTTATTTCCCTTTTTTCTTTCTGCATCCCATTGTCTTTCTAAATAAAAAAATCCTCTCAAAAGAAGTCTTTAACCCCTTCACTACTGATAATCGAGATATCTCAGGCTTCAAGGCACCATCTGGTGCCCCGATATCGAGATTTCTCGATCTGCTGCCCTAAAGCTAATGAAATTCATTTGCTGAAAACTAATTTAATTTGCTTTTGGGCTACAGAAGGTGTCCCCAAAAGTTTTAATCCTGTGGGCATAATGCCCAAAGAGCTAAAACTATAAAATCAGCTGCTCAAAGCTCTGAAATATCAGACTTTCATGCTGAGTAAAAAAACATAGATCTGCTGCTCAAACCTCTGAAACTCAATTTGGCAGTAGATGGCACCATCTCCTGGCCAAATAGGTTATTTACAGTAATAATTCTTTTTTGGAGTATAGTTAATTAAAAATTGTTTTACAATAAAACACTAGTTTCTGACAATGTTTTTTTTAAATCACTTGGTAGTGAAGGAGTTAAATGTCTCATATGTCTTTGCAGGTGAAAATGTGAGGGACTTCTTCTTCAGAGTGGCATCTTTGACATTTGAGACTAGTGTATTGGCTGAGCTGGAGAAGACGAACGCCAGAAGGATCGGTGACGTTGTCAGTGAGTATCTGGAGCAGAAGTAATTGCTTTGCCAAGATTCATTCTTCAGTGACTAAAAAGGATATTTTCATGCTGGATGTGATCCATTTTATTGCATTACGCAGTGCAGCGTGCAAGTAGTCTGCAGCTCCATTCGGCTGTTTGCAGGGGGCAAAGGATGATCCATACTGTACACTAGTGTCAGCTCCTAGGGCAGGGGTCAGCAACCTTGGCTCCCTGATGTTTTGGGAACTACATTTCCTTGGATGCTTAGTCACACATTAGGCTGACTGAGCCACATGAGAAATGTAGTTCCTAAAACCTCAGGGAGCTAAGGTTGCTGACCCCTGTCCTAGGGGAAGGTTTGCGGATGCACAGACTCTTACAAATTACTGCAGTTACAAGACCTATATAGGGAGAAAGGAACGGCTGACCTCTTTGTACCAAAACCCATGCAAAGAACACGAATGGTTATGGAACTTGGGGCTCTCCATTTAATTCAACCTGATGGCCAAAATTGGGACATCTTTTCGGGCATTTTTTGGCTCAGGAGATTCAAATGAAGGTTTACTAGCATTTCAATTCCTGATAAAATTTTGGTTTGAATATCACCTCTCGTGTCTGGGGTCCGGGTCTGGGCCCTGGCTGAGCCTGGGGTCCGGGTCTGGGCCCTGGCTGAGCCTGGGGTCCGGGTCTGGCCCTGGCTGAGCCTGGGGTCTGGGCCCTGGCTGAGCCTGGGGTCTGGGCCCTGGCTGAGCCTGGGGTCTGGGCCCTGGCTGAGCCTGGGGTCCGGGTCTGGGCCCTGGCTGAGCCTGGGGTCCGGGTCTGGGCCCTGGCTGAGCCTGGGGTCTGGGCCCTGGCTGAGCCTGGGGTCTGGGCCCTGGCTGAGCCTGGGGTCCGGGTCTGGGCCCTGGCTGAGCCTGGGGTCCGGGTCTGGGCCCTGGCTGAGCCTGGGGTCCGGGCCTGGGGTCCGGGTCTGGGCCCTGGCTGGGTCTGGGCCCTGGCTGGGTCTGGGCCCTGGCTGGGTCTGGGCCCTGTCCGGGTCTGGGCCCTGGCTGGGCCTGGGGTCCGGGGCTGGGCCTGGGGTCTGGGTCTGGGCCCTGGCTGGGCCGGGGTCTGGCTGAGCCTGGGGTCGGTCTGGTACCATACTCACCGTTACAACGTCTGCTGTCCTAGTCCTCTCTTCTTCTTTTTCTACGGCTTCTTCTCTCTTCTTCTCTCCGGCTTATTCTCTCTTCTTCTTCTCAACGTCTTCTGGCAACTGCGCCTGTCGCAGCTCTATTTGTGTGATGCCACACGTCACACGTGCACCGTCACACACGTGACTGGGGCGGTGCCAAAGCAGCTGCTTGGCCCGCCCGGCCAGTCCACTGAGTGGTGCAGTCGCAGGACGCCACAGCGGCCGCCATCACCTGCAAAGTGGAAGGGCCCCAGCGGTGGCCCAGATCCCCCCCGGGCCCCTTACCGCTGCATGTGGCGTAATGCCCTAATGGCGGCCCTGCCCCCCTTTAAAAATCCCATCCTCACCTCTCATCGCACAGCGAAAAGGGTAACCAGATCTGCGGCTTTTTCTCCTGGGACCAGAGTGAGTCTAGGAACAAATAGTTTCTAGGCTCCCACCGCCATCACTTTGCAGCACCGCACAATCTTGTGGCCTGAAAGCACAAGTCCTATGGACTCCAGGAGCTGATACTCGCGGTGGTGCAGAAGCAATACTACGGGTATCAAGGAGGTTAGTGCTGCGATCCGGGGCGAAGTGCTGAGATCGGGTACAACGTTAACATGGAAGCAGTAGGGGAAAATCTGAAAAGGCAGATTTTCATGCTTAAAGTCTCCATGTTAGCGTCAAGAATTGAATACTGCCCTATATGCATGACTAGCATGCCAAGATTTTATTCCAAGAATTGTAAGTATTTGTGGAGAAAGGGAAATAGGCATTTTAGTTGAAAAGGGCAAAGCTCAGGTCTGAGAATTTTTTAAGCTTGATCATTACGGCCTAGATATTATTTTTTATTTTTTTTACTTACTATTCTCCACTATTCATCTTTGAATGAACAAGCTGAGACCCGATCAAGCAAATAATTTTTTCCATCTTCATATCATCATTTATATAGCGCCAACAGTTTCTGCAGCTCTTTTCAATAACCAATGGGAATGAGATAAAATTAAAACAAACACAGGAACGGAAACACTAACAGGGTTATTCAAAGAGAGGTGTAAAGCAGCAGAATGACTGGACAATGGAAAATTTGAGGTCAAAATATCCAAACCAGAAAAATTCACCCATTCATCTCACTTTCCAAATTGGCTATTTTGACCAACAGGGTTATTCAAAGAGAATCGAAAAGCCACCGTACGTTCAGTGACTTTTTGTTCTTTTCAATTCGGTTCCATTTGGCGATCCCATTTCGGCGACTATGCGGTGTATTCAGCAAGCACCACAGGGTCCCCGAATTGCAGGGAAAGGTCGCTGAAAACTCACCGCAAAACGAGGGCCAACGCACACCGAAACCCGCAAAAACATCTGGATTAACCCGCCAAAAATGCAGGAAAAACCCAAGCAGGAGCCGATCACACGCAGCGCAGCCGCCGACACTGCAGTGAATAATTTAGAAAAACAGTTTGCTTGAATGTTTGAAAAGTGAAACGCTGTTTGCAAAGAAACTACTGAGTGAAAATGTCTGAAATTTACATATGAGATCCAGGGAATCCAGGGCTGTTACAGAAAAAATAAGTAAAGTTAAAAAAAAATAATTAAAAATCGGATTTTTTTTAAAAAAAATCCTGAAAAATGCTTAAAAAATCCTGAAAAATCTATAAATAAAGAGACTCTTTACTGCAGAATATTATAATCAACAGTTTATTAGATATTGAATTAAAACGGGAATATTTTTAACATTGAAGCCTATGGGATTCGCCTGAATAAATCTGCCGCATGAAACCACCGAATGGCAGGGCATTTAGGGAACCTTTCACTGCTGTTTTTTGTTCTCTGAATAGAAGAAGCATTGCTTCTCTATGGGGATTTCACTGCCCTCGAACAGGCACCGAATGTGCAGGCAATTCGCCAAGATTTGGTGAATTGCCTGCTCTCTGGATAGCCGAAAGACCAAGAAAGGTAACTGAACGCTGATTTTCAGCATTCGGTTCCCTTTCGACAGCCATTCGGATCTCTTTGAATAACCCTGCTAGAATTTTCCATTCTCCAGCCATTCTCCTGCTTTTCACCGCTCTCTGAATAACCCTGTTATTATTTTGCTAATTTTGACTTAATATTTTTCTTTTATTAATTTTAGAATTCATGTTTTTGGGGCTATGGATAGTTTATCCTGTACGTAAGCTCTATGCTGTCTATAATTTTTAAATTATTATTATAGAAAGTATTGATGATCAAGAACAAACGGCATTAATTATTTTAATAAAATTAATTATTAAAATGATTTACATTTTTATAAAATAGGAAAACAGTGGATAGATATTCAGTAGTAGTTTTTTTAATTGGATCATCAGACAGACAGCTCCTCGATATCATAATGGGCTGATAATTATTGGTTCGGCAGCCTGTGTCATGACAAGCCCCTTGGCCTTTCTGCTAGGTTTCAACACATGTCATATTGCAGCTAATCCAATTTAACACCTCTACTAGAAAACAAGACCGTTCATGCATAAACATGACTTCTCACATCGTAGGTGATAAATTATAATTATTTATTATAGACAGTGCAATTGTTTTTGATTATTGAAAAATGTCAGCTTTCTTCTTCTTTTGTTCTCTACATCGAGTCCACTCGTGGGTGTCACTGAGGGATTCTTCCCTCCTAGAAAGCTGTCAATCAGACTGAGCTGAGCACCTTTCTGGGAATTAGATCAGAAATGTATAGTTGTACATTCCTGACAAGCCAATCACTTTTAATGTGCCTTTGAATGATCTGCGCATTGAAGCAAGTGTCCAAGATCCTGCCTGCTTCAACTCACCACTGTTAAAGTAACAGCGACTGCCAGCCTGCAGCAGCATTGAGGGAGTCTAGCGCTTCATTAAAGACACTTGAGAAGTAAAATGGGTCAGGGAGTGGAGGGGACATCTGGAGGAGTTAATATTTATCCCTTCAGCCCCCATTTTTGACCCTTGAGCAGGGAGTGCCTTTTTATTTTTACAATTAAATTTTTCAATATAGGCCCCAGGTTTTCAGCAGCTGCACGCGTTTTCTCATTATTGTTAGATATTTTTTTACATGGTCCTTTTCGATGTTGATTGGCTGAACTCTTAACAACATCCTACCTAGATGGTAATTTCCCATGTTAATAGAGAACTCAATTCCTCCTGTGTCGGTGAAATATTGACTTGCCTTTGTATTGTAGAATTGTATTGTCCTTACCTTTTTTTACAGCGCTGCTGAATGTGTTGGCACTCTATAAATAAATGATTATAATCCTCATGCACACAAGTGCCACGCTCCCAGCCTGGTGATGCATGTTATTCCCTTATTCATATTCCAGGCTAGAGTTTACACGTGTCTGCCCCATTTCACATGCTCTTTCCACTCCAGGATTTCACTGCAGCCTGACTAGTCAGACCACCTGACCTAGGGCACTCGCCTATATAAGACTACCGCTCCCATGATGCAGTGCTCTTTTATAGGGTCTTCCGGATTCCTGTGAATTTGCCATTGTCCTACTAGTTTGTATATTTGCCTCTGTTATAGTTTCCCTTTTGTATTTTTACATTGCTTTGCTTATTTTGTTCCCTGTTTCCTTTGATTATTCCCTCTGTTTGTTTTGCCTTTTTGTATATATTTCTGATTCCTGATATCTTGGTTTATTTCCCCTCCTTGCTGCTCTTTGCTTGATGTCCTTCTTGATCTCCTGTGTACCCATCCTGGCTTATACTCTGGACTACTCTGTGTTTTCCCTTTTTCGTCCCGGCTCTGTGATTTATATTGGTTATTAATTTTGCTGTAACCAGCCCTGCTGTTTGCTCTTATTTAGATCAGTTACGGCCACCTAAGGACCGTTTCGTTACTTTTGCTTTTTTGCTGTCTGTGTGTGTCTGTATATTTTGGCTTCCTTTAACCCTTGCCTGTTTTCCTGGTTAGTGTATTCTCCCCGAGTATCACCCAGCAGTGTTTTTGATTTCATTGTTTCCCCTCCATAGATCAGATACGGCCACCTAAGGACCGCTTTGTGCTGAGCGGAGTATGTAATGCATATTCATAGGGGTCAGATAACAGGAAGTGAGCTGGTGCCTCAGGAAGAGTCAGGGGAAAAGGGAGTCAAGACGGTGTCAGGAAAAGCAGCACAGATTTCATGACCTTCAATAATGATAAAGAAGCTGATTTAACCGAACCTCGTGGATCATTTCAGTACATTGAACAACACACGTATTAGTTCAGGGTTCCTTTTTGGTTTGCAGCTGTGTGTATCTGTGTTCCTGACTACCCTTAACCCTTGCCTTCCTTTCTTGTTATTTTGCCGTGTGTCCTCCCCAGCAGTCTGTCTTACTTTACTGTCTGTTTCTCTGTTGCTTGCACCGCTGCCTTTAGGGCTTTTAGTCCCGCAATATGGATCCCAACCAAGCTCTCGTCGGATGCCACACTGACAATAAGGAGTTGTTCACTACATTGTGAACTGGTAGAGAATTACTAGGGAACTGTACATAAGGTGGCCAAAACACCATTATTTGAAAACTGTGGCAAACCCTCATCCAATTCTCCAACAGTTCCATAACTGATGGACAACATCCTATATTTCCTTGCATTCTATTTTCATTTTATTATAGTTAACATCCTGATTATTATGTTTCTACTCTGTCGTGTACTCCTCATCTTTTGCTGATGGAAAGTGAATAACTCTGTAATCTGTTCCATTTGCAGAGATAAACAGCAATGACAGCAACTTGTATCAGGCGTCAGGGAAAAACAAGCCAAAGTGCTGCCAATGACACTCTGCTGGTGGTAACCCTACTATTTGCACTCAACAGCTGGAGACCAAAGAGTTCGACTGGCCTGGATGAATGGAGACTTACAGGAACGAACTTGATGTCCCTGTGCTTGGCTCTGTTCTAAGAGACGTCTCAGGGCTCCAATAATTGTATCCCATGAACTCTATGTAATGTGTGATCGGTACAGTGCATCTCCTCTCTGACAGCGGGGAATACAAAATACCGGAGAGGTAGAACATTTTTACAAACGGTACAATGCTTGTTGTAAATCAGGGATCAGCAATCTTAGCCCTCCTGATGTTTTGGAACTACATATCCCATGATGCTCAGCCACACATCAGGTTGTCTGAGTCTCATTGGAAATTTAGTTGCAAAACATCCTGAGGGCCAAGGATGATGACCCCTGTCAAAATAAAATCCCAGTTAATTATCAAGTGAATCCATATATATTTTTAAAGTGTTTATTTTGTACAAAGGATATTTTGTAGTGAAACGGCATAGTAGCCAGTAACTTGCGGTTTGCATAAATGTATGTATTACGTGTAACGCAGAGAGGGTTGCAAATGTTCAGGCTTAAAAGTCAAATCCATCCTACACAGTCTCTAAAAATATCAGTTCAACTTTGTGTAAAGACAAAAAAATAAATTTTTTTAAATTGTTTTTTTAGCTTGTTTTTAATTTTATTACATCTGGATTAAATGTAAATAATCAATGTTACAGATCCTTGTACCCCAAGCTTGGTACATTTGTCTGGGTGTCGCTTCCGCTGTACTAGAAGGTGAGAGTTTAGGTGAATGTAGCTCCACAGACTAGACGACACGTAGTACTGTGACTTAAGGTTGCAGCTGATCCTTGCAGCGTGCAACCCAATCTCGGAATGTCTTTATTCTGGGTTTTTAGTTACAGATGTTCAAAAGTAAAACCACTCCCCAGCGTTTCCATGCTGAATCCCCCCCCCACACACACAACCTGGTCTACAGACAAAGGCTGGAATATCCAGTCCAAACCAGTTTCTGGGGGTGGGGTGGTGGAAGTACCTAGCATGGTTCGATTGTAAGCTCTCGAGCAGGGTCCTCTCTCCTACTGTTCTATGTGTCTACCTTGTATGTATATGGTTATTCTGTCTTACCCATTGTACAGAGCTACGGAACTTGTTCGAGCTTTATAAAAACTTGTAACTGAAACACACAGGGAAAACAGTACAGTATATCATGTGACACTCTATCCTAAATACAGGAGCACCGAAATAAGAAAACTAAATGCAATTAAACATTGTGGTGGCCATTCGGTCACAATCATTGTCAAATTAAATTTTCAATTGACTAAAGGGAGAAAGAATAAAATATTGCAAGGGTTAGGGACTTGCCGTTAGCAATGTTATTTTCGTTGACTAATAATTTGTCAAAGACATAGTCAATTACATTTTTATTGTGCCTAAAACTTGACTAAAACTAAATAAAAGCTATTTTGACTAAAACTATGACGAAAATACATTGAGGTTTTAGTTGACTAAACCACTAGACTAAAATGTTTGGTTCTCTTCCCAGATAGTTCTTAACCTATCTCAAGTAAGAGCGAAATTATGAATTTTCGATATTCAGATAAGCAGGGCTATTCAGAGAGCGGTGAAAAGCAGGAGAATGGCTGGAGAATGGAAAATTCTAGGTCAAAATAGCCGATTTGGAAAGTGAGATGAATGGGAGAATTTTTCTGGTTTGGCTAATTTAACCTAGAATTTTCCATCCTCCAGTCATTCTCCTGCTTTTCACCACTCTCTGAATAAACCCTGACGATGTTTACTCCAGGAGTATATAATGAGTATAGAATTTCTAGAGAAATGCTTAATGTATAATACATTTTAAACCCATTACATTCTAGTTAAATCTACTTTAGCTTTAGTCGACTAAAATCTTGTGACATTTAGTCGACTACAACTAAAACCATTCAGACAACTAAAACTAAATGGAATTTTATTCAGAAGACTATGACGACAACTGAATAAAAATTTACTGTCAAAATTAACATTGGCTGATAGTTGACATAATTTGACAGGAATACAGTAAAAGGAAAATATTCTGTATCTCTCTTGTGTGCAACACTCTGTTTGCTCCTCTCACTAAGGCCCCGTTCACACCTGGGCGTTTTACAGCACGTTCCTGTGCGCTCTAAAATTACCTAAACACGGAAATCCCATGATTTCCTATGGGGCCCGTTCACACCTGGGCGTTTTACAGCGCGTAGGAACGCGCTGTAAAACGTCATACGCCCAAAGAAGTACAGGAGTTTCTTTGGGGCGTATTGCATGGCGTTCCCAGCCATAGACTGCAGCGTGAACGCGCTGCAATGCGCGTTTGCGCGTTTTTCATGGTTGCGCGATACGCGCGTCAAAGAACGCACGTATTACGCGCTTCAAAAAACGCTTCGGTGTGAACCCAGCCTTAAGCTGCAAGTTGCTGGCAATGAGTGCAACCTGGCTGAAATCACAAATAAACAATTAGCATTAGCCAATGTTTCCTTATGCAATTACCCAAGCCGACGCATTTGTTGGCTGTATCTCGGTTCTCCGTGAAGGGCGTCCCATGAATTGATGAGGGGACTAAATATACTCTTCACAATATCACTGTTCCACAATTTTATAGAAGGCAAGGCCAGTTCTAGTACAGCAATAAATCTAGTATCTGTTTAATACCTTGTCAGCACGGCAAATTGCGTGACAATGCCATTTGTTGATTTGGAGGATCTAAAAAAAATCTGTCCTTGCATTACCAGCCATAGAAATATTTTTAGTACTCTGCTATAAAAGCACACTACTCTCAATCTAGCAGCTATCATATAAAATAACCGTGCATATGACATTAATATACCTAGCAATCTAAACGATAAAATTGAATTCAATATTAATAACTTTAGAGTATGAAAACAGACCTTTACACACCTTGCTTTCCTCAATTAACAGTATTTATTAGTAAGGCTAACGAACCTATATATCAATAAAGTAATATAAATTACATTGGAATCTTATCCTGCTTTACGCCAATAATAGAGTGCATTCTATATGGTTTAAATGTTACCAACCCTTTATTGTAGAGTATACATGTTCCGAAGGGCAATCCATAAAGAAAAAGGCTTGGCGTATGGTTTGAGCATATGTTCATTGTTAAAGCGACACCCTAGGCACTGTGACCACTCAATGTAGAGTAAGTGGTCACAGTGATGTGAGTGTCCTTATCCGGCCCCTCCCTCTACCCCATATCTGAGACAGCCCTCTGCGTGTAGGGGATCAATGTCACTCAGTCACAAAGAGCACCGATCTCAGGTTTCTGAATACTGGGCAGAAAGCGGACACTTCACGGCAGATTCCAGCCAAAAGCTGTAAACATGCTTGCATTGACAGCCATTGGATTCACTGGATGCTTGTTTGAATGCCCTGCCTCTTTCAGGTCATGTGACTACTGCAGCTAACAGGAACCCAGTTTGTTTCCCCTAGAAGTGACTACACAAATCATGGATAAGCCAAAATGCAGAAGCTTGCAAAAATGTGTTCACCAATTATCTTTTCTATATAAGCAGAACTAAATATCCTCATTAATCATGCCTGTGAATCTTGTACATAATGCTGGAGAGAAAAAAACATAACCATGTCTATAAAATGATATTCAGGGTCAATACAAATATTTTTGCAATGAAGAAACAGGGCAAGAACTCAGTAGATTTGTGAAGGAAAAGTCTCTAGACCTGGGACTCATGGCTGAGGAGTTTCAAAACGTTTAAAGGACTCCAGAAAATGACTGTTGAACTGGCTCCTCATATGATCCGGGACACAATCAGAACATTTGTAGCGCTCTCTCACCCACTTCCCTCCAATGCTATCCTCAATGCAGATGGCAGCTACACCTTAAGAGAACAAAAAGATTATGGTTAGTCACAAAGCCACAACAAGGACCATTAACCTAGATTCAGAAAACAACCCAGATTCACACAACACTGGATTACTCCTACTAAACTCTAATTCTAATTGATACTTTTCCCATGGTTGATTTATTTATTTTTTGGTCTTTTCTTAGTTTTTTCTACAGTTTCTCTATTTAAACTGTATGTAAACCGGACTTTTAGGTATCTAGGACATTCACACTGACATCCACTCATGTAGAGACTAGAGCTCCAGCTTCATAAGCCTTACCTGTACTACTGCTCCTCTACAGGATACAGTACAAAAGATACCCTCTCTAACCAGACATGTCACTTATCTTTCCACGGCCCAGGAGAAAGAACCAAACCTAGCAATGATATATATATAAATATATATATATAATAAAAATGGAAACCGATTCAATATTGCCAAAGTAACAACAGTCATCTCTTCTTCACTGATGACTTAAAAACGTATGCCAAAATTAGTGAGACATGATCTCACTGATCTACCCATTTAGGATACACAGGACAGATATCAGAATATCAAGTAGTTACAGCTCAATCTGAATATCCAAAACATTATGGAACCATGAGAAAGAGCAATAAGGACAGCAATATCTAAGCACCTTCAAAGAGTTAGACATGCCCTAAAGGAATTCCAGATACAGACAAACAAACAAACAAGAACTGACCAACCAAATAGACTTTGTATTGGAGGACAAGACATAACTTCTGCAGTGGTGGGGAATGTGGCAATAACCAGTGATCAGAAAACCAAGAATGAGGAACATGAAATGATGGACAAATACCACTACTAAAAGTAAAGTTAAAAAGGATAGGAAACATGATCACTCATGACAGTGATCCCAGAGTTGGAAGAGTGGCTACAGCAGATTTCAGGTGAGTTATTCAAGATTTCTGTCTAGAAAAAGCAAAGTTGTATAAAAAGCAAAAGGTAATGAGCAGAAACTTCAGACTCTCAAGCCTCTGAATATTTTTTGGGGGATTATTCATGTATAAATGTATTTGGTGGTGGGACTTTCCAGTTGCTGCTGCTAGTGTTTAATCCAGTCTGACTTCTCACCTACTACAACACCACCTTGGTTTTCCACCAGTTTAATAGCAGCCTGCATAGTTCCTCCAGTTTCGATCCACTGGTCCACCAACAGGATGCGTAAACCTAAAAGGAGTATCACGAGGCTGTTACGCAGAAAGTTATGTTTCTAAAGTAGTTTTCCGCGGCTTCATACAGTTTAACTTAGGCTGGGGTTAGACTAACGCATTTTTAACGTGCGTTTAGGCGCACTTAATCACGGCCGCAGTAGCAGCAAATGACGGGCAATATACGAAGTACGGCCGCACGAAAGTCCGGCCGCGCAACGCAAGTGGAAAATGAATGGGTTTTTTTGAGAACGCAGAAACGCTAGTACTGACGTACAGAGTGTGCTGCGGCGGCATAGCGGCGTGTGTGCGTGAATAGGAGATGTCAGACGCTGCTAATGTCCAGCCAACATAACGTCCAGACGCAAAAAGTGTTTTATTGACGATCCGTAAAAAAAATCACTCACGAAAATGTGCATCGTCTGACCATTTTCACGCATTCCGTGAAAAAATACGTCAATGTGCACTTTTTGACGGTCGCTGCGAATAATGCGTTCGTTTGACCCTAGCCTAAATCACACATACACAGTATCTTACAAATACCAGGGAATTATTTTATTGTTAAAAGAATCATTAAAATGTGATGGTTCATAGATACCCAGGTTAAATTTTTATTGCCTTTCATTTCAAGGAACACTCTAAGCATAGTCTTGTGCAGCCCATATTTTAAGGTGTGCATACATGATACATTTATTACTTAGAAACTGAATATAATCACAAACTGACATTTTTCACACGCTTTATCAAGAACCAAATAAGAAAACCCCAAAATTGTAGATTGGAACCTAAAATGTCAAAAACCTGTGCAAATCACAGAGCAGGCACACCCTACTGCACATGTCTAAGCTAAAACCAGGTAGGAAGGGGAAACTACAAGGGTTAATGATCAACACTTCCTTACACCGATTGTTAAGACATGTACATTTTGTTTTCCGATTATTTTAATTGGGACCTCAATACAGAATAGTAATACCCGCCTGGAGTAATGGTATCCGTTCGAACCTCCAAGAGCTTCTCTCTCCCAGAGTAGTCTACATAAGTTTGATCTTTTGTCTCCACGCACAGGTGCCCAGCCTTCCTGATGGCTAAAAATCCTTTCCCCAAGCGTGATGCAATGGCAGCACCTGTTTCCAAGCAAGAAAACAGGAGTGTGAGTTAGCAATAAGTTTATCTCCTTTTTAACAGGTAGTTTTAACATTTGATGAATTCTTTAACCTTTTTTTTGTATCTGATACATTACAACGAGACTTGAAGTCTTATACAACAATAGTAGCCATTGTTTGAATAAACCTCTATATATTGTAAAATGTTATTGAAATATAAAAAAATAACCCCTGCCCCTAACACTAATCCTAACGCGAACTCTATTGTAAGGTTTGAGTTCAACATAAGCCTGTAGCAAAAATACTGGTAATGGTATATGAAGACTCTTTATTTTTTTATTTATTTTTTATAAAAATTCTTTGTTTTTGGTTTTGCACAGAAATATAAGTCAAACAGAAAAGTAAATGGTCTTGCAGGACCAAAGTATGTTGGCTATTGAATCGCATAGTAAAACAATAAATAGGGTGAAATAAAAAAAAACATCAGGGAGGGGAAACAAAAATGACAGTAGATGAAAATCTTCCTCATAAGGGGCACAAGGAGAAAAATAAAGAGAAGACAGCAAGCTCTGCTGAGAAGGCCCCAGCCGGGACATTCAAAACTCAAGCTGGTCAAAAAGGGCTGAAAGTCTCCATAAAATGAAACATAAACAAAAATAAGAGTCAATGAGAGAAGCACATAAGCAGCAAAAACAAAACAAAGAATATAGAACACAAAGGGGTCCCGTTAACCAGCGTCCCGGAATTGGATGTCTCGTAGAACAGGCAGGGCACCGCCAATGAGGCCAGTCGTAGGCCCATCCTCGCGAAACAAGGCCTGCAACTCCAGGAGATCCTGATGCACACAGCGGCCCACTTTGCCAGCCCTCCCAATGAGAACTGCAGGCAGCGGCAGAGAAGAAGATGGAGTTAGCGACCGAGAACGAGGCGCCCCCCCCAATCAACACAACTGGTCATCTCTTCGTCTCCATGTTTCTGCCAGAGGCATCAGGCCACTTCAGCGCTCCAGCAGGTGCAGCCCGCGGTGAGGATCCACGTTCGACAGGTGCCGGAGGACCACTTGGCAGAAAGCATCCAGCCACCAGTAAGGCCGACTGCAGTCCACTCTCCAAGTCGCCGCTCCCACCCTGAGGATCAGCAGCGTTACTCTCCTCAGGCTGCACAGGCGTGTGCACCTGCCCTCTGTCGGAAGCCTCCACGTCATCTCCCGGGACTGGCAATCCTCTCCAGCGCCGCAGGACCTCCACGAAGGTCCAAAGATTACCCCAAGTCAACGGCCGTCCGTCATCCGCCGTCCCCTGCAGCAGGCCTTCAAGGGAGGAAAGCGCAGCCTCCAGGCCGAACATAGGTGGAGCGACAGAACATGGGACCTCCAACCCTCGCGCTCTCCATCCGCCTCTACCATCCGACCAGTCTCAGTGGACTAGAGATGGGGGCCCTCCGTCTTCTCAGCCCTCCGCATCCAGGCAGAAGTCGAGACAAGCAGCACAGCAGAGGGCAGCAGGCACCACTGAGTCGAGGGGGGAGTGAGTCGGGCAGAATCAGGACTCTCTAGGGGGCACAATGAGGAGAACAGTGGCCTAGAGGTAGGCAGCACCCACCCGCGGAGAAAACGGCTGGCAGCGGGCATCTCAGGTCCGGCGGGGGGGACAAATCAGGCTCCGGACAGCACTCCCACGATGGCCAGCCACTCAGGGACTGCAGATGGGGAAATCAGTATAGGTAAGCCAGCTAAAAAGTCCCACAACAAGCAGGCCGAGACAGAGCTCAGCCAAAGCATGTCCTGTCCCTTCCGTAGCCAGCCATGCTCCCCATGAAGACTTTTTATTAAGTAAAAAACAAACAGTATATGAAAACTTAACACCCACCTAAGGATGAAAGAAAAGAGATCGAGTTTCTGTCACGTCTCCACCCTGCCCCCTGGTGGTGGGAGCAGGGATTTGCCAGTTTGCTCGTTTTCATGCTCAGGCTCTGCAGACCATCCCTATTGGGCTGATGGTCTGCGGTCACATGACCTGCTCAGCCCTATATATAGGACCGGAAAAATAGAAAGAACTCCAAAATCCACAAAATAATTTCAAATGGATTTAATCCAACATCAAGAAAGGCAACGTTTCGACCAACTGGTCTTTGTCAAGGCTTGACAAAGACCAGTTGGTCGAAACGTTGCCTTTCTTGATGTTGGATTAAATCCATTTGAAATTATTTTGTGGATTTTGGAGTTCTTTCTATTTTTCCGGTTATTGGGGCTGTGGAGCAAGAGACCCCCACTCCATTGATCCACGTTGAGGTGTACCCGAGTTTATACTTCTATATATAGGACCAGTAGTTCAATGCTACTTGGATCAGGATAGGTTCTACCTATTGAGTTCCTGCTCCCTCTATTATTGAAGTTCTGTATCTGATATTCTGTGTATGACTCCTTGGCTTTGGTTCCCGGTTTATGCTCTAGTCTGTACCCTAAGTTGTAATTCTGATTCTGTATATTGATATCTCATGTATGACCTGGCTTGGCTTCTTGGAACTCTCTTCTGCATGTACCTTGTCTGTTTAAGGAATTATCTGTCTGTTTAGAGTTAAGTTTGTTTTACTCAGCAGGCATTTGGCCACAAAGCCATTTGGTGTTGAGTGGTACTCAGGGCTTTGTCTGACCTCCCTGGCTGGGAGTGCTAGGATCAGCAGTCTTTACTGTTGTGTTTTTCAAGTACCGAGTTCTGCCCTGCAGCTTGCTGAATTCATTGTCTATCCCCAGTCCTGAGATCTGTCTGTAGATGAGAAATCATACCCAGTGCAGGGCTTCCTCATGTGTCTGTGTTCTGCCCTATCCTCTTGTTTTCAAGTTCTGCAAGTGTGTGCTGGATTCTGCTATAAGCAGCAAAACCATATACTTGCTCTAAAGGCTTCAAACCACGCAGCCTAAAGGCTCCCCATCACCCTATAGGGGGCCTATCATTACAGTTTCTCAATGGAAGCTCTAAATACAGGGGATAACCTGTGTTAAGCAAAATTGAACAAAATCATTCCATACAGAGGGAGCAAGAAAGAACGTCAAAAAGTTAAAACTTAACATTTATTGTGAACAAAAATAAAAATAGTTGGACAAACAAAGACCAGTGCACTAGTCACAAATATAAAATAGGTTGGCTATAGCTATGAATTATAGCTTTCAAAATGTCATAAACAGGATAGGGGATTATCTGTAATCATTACCAATCTTGAGAATAATATAGTCAGTTCACTTTCCCCTTCCCATTCAATGAGCCATATACTTGGGTAATCACTATGTAGCTGAACACAGTATAGGTCAGGGCTCAAAATTTCCACTCGCCTGCTCGCATTTGAGGGCGAGTAGAAATGCACACGCAGGCAGTGCAATAAATTATTTTATGCTGTGTATTCCGGCAGTGCCACTGTGCAGCCCCCCTTCCCCAGGCTGCAAGGTGGCAGGGAACAGCTGCCTAACGGGACCCAGCTCGTCTCTGTCACTGGCAGAGGGATGGAGAGGAGCTTCCCTGCCTCCTTGCTCTGCTCACACTGGGCTCTGATGACTAGGTATACATGTATCTGGGGTCTGATGTCTGGGTATTAATGTTACTTTATAATTTTATTCTAAATAAAACCTTTAACGGTGTAAATTCATAAGATCATTTAAGGGTGTGTGTTTAGGGGCAGAGTTAAAGGCTGGGTAGGGGTTACGTGGAGCAACTGATGGCGAGTACCTCTTATGGCCTGGTTAGTAGTAGCTTAGGACCGGAAATTTTGAGCCCTGGTATAGGTAGTCAATAGATGTCGCTCAAACTACATGAAATAAATAAATAAAGAATCCTGCATGCTGTAGTAAATAATCAGCAGGTTACTTGTTGAGGGGTTTGAAAATTATTGCCAAATATGTAGGCACAACAATGTGCATCACAAATATCAAACGGATAGTATATAAGAATGCAATTCCCAATTATACAGATAGTGTGTATTAATAACAACTGGTAATTGATAGTTCGAGGTTATTGCTTCAAGATCCAGTAGGTTTAAACCATATCAATAATGACTGGTTGTAAATACTGCATAACTCAAGTATATCACGGAAAAAGATTGTAACTTCCGAATTGCTCTGTGTGTCAACCAGAGCGCCTAGTGTGCCAATATACCCACAATATTAGATTCCTGCTATGCTATAGAGACAGCCAAGCTGTCATTAATTATATTATGCTTATATTCACCAATGCTAAGAGGGGAAGAAAGTAAAAAATGTGCTGCACACAGCTGAATAAATATGGTTAATTTGCACTGTGTATCAACCAGAGCAACTGATGTAACAATATACCCACAATATTAGATTCCTCTTATGCCGTCAAGGCAGCCAAGTTGTCACAAATTAATTGTATTGTGCTTGTGTTCACCAGTATCGATATCAGTGCCGATACCGGGTAGTGCAGGAGTACTTGATACTCGTGCAGTGCCCCCGATATTTCCCCCGATACCGGAAGCCAGCATTGAGCCGACTTGCCGGCATCCGGGTGCTGGGGCGGCTGTCCGAATGCTCTATCGGCATTCGGACAGGCCCCTGCAGCTGCTCACCGCATTCATATTTACCCTCCCAAGCGACGCCGGCAAAGTTTCCGCGCGTTCGCACGTTGGAAGAACCCCAGCCTCGATCTCGCGAACTCCCACGTGATCGCGGCTGGGGGCCTTCCAATGAGCACACGTGCAAAGACTTTGCTGGCGTCGCTCGGGAAGGTAAGTATGAACGCGATGAGCTGCAGAAGCCTGTCCGAATGCCGATAGAGCATTAGGACAGCGCCCCAAGTCTGGTCTGGGGTCTGTGTGTGTGTATGTGTAATATATACACACACAGAGCTGGGGGCATATCCATGAGCTGGGGGCAATATCCATGAGAGCTGAGGGGCATATTCATGAGCTGGGGGCATATCCATGAGAGCTGGGGGCATATCCATGAGAGCTGGGGGGCATATTCATGAGCTGGGGGCATTATCCATGAGACCTGGGGGCATATCCATGAGCTGGGGGCAATATCCATGAGAGCTGGGGCATATCCATGAGCTGGGGGCATTATCCATGAGACCTGGGGGCATATCCATGAGCTGGGGACAATATCCATGAACTGGGGGCAATATCCATGAGAGCTGGGGGGGCATATCCATGAGAGCTGGGGGTATATCCATGAGAGCTGGGGGGCATATCCATGTGAGCTGGGGGCATATCCATGAGAGCTGGGGACATATCCATGAGAGCTGGGGGCATAATCCATGAGAGCTGGGGGGTATATCCATGAGAGCTGAGGGGCATATCCATGAGAGCTGGGGGGCATATCCATGAGAGTTCAGGGCATATCCATGAGAGCTGGGGGCATTCTGTATATATATATATATCGGGGGGTATATACATGTGAGCTGGGGCATTTTTTGAGGTCTGTTCTTATTGAAAAGTGTCACATGACATAAAATAAAAGTATCGGCACTCGGTATCAGTGAGTACTTTAAAAAAGTATCGGTGGTATCGGTGCATCCCTACTCTCAGGTTTAAAACATACTGTACATTACTGATACACTTGTACACACTTACAGAGCTCCACAGCAATAAAACTCACTGTAATGTGTGGTGTGCGTGAGCGTATCAGAGATCCACAGCAATAAAACTTAGTAACGTACTGATTTATTCAACCCCCCAGCATTTCATTTGTCTTCCTATTACCCCAGCATTTAATTTGTCCTGTTATTACCCCCAAGCATTTCATTTGTCCTCCTATTACCCCCAGCATTTCATTTGTCCTCAGTCCTCTTATTACCCCTCAGCATTTCATTTGTCCTCTGATTACCCCAAGCATTTCATTTTTCCTATTATTACCACTCAGCATTTAATTTGTCCTCTTATTACCCCTCAGCATTTCATGTGTCCTCTTATTATCCCAGCATTTCATACGTCCTCTTATTACCCCTCAGCATTTCATATGTCCTCTTATTACCCCTCAGCATTTAATTTGTCCTCTTATTACCCCAGCATTTCATTTTTCCTCTTATTATCCCCAGCATTTCATTTGTCCTCTTATTACCCCAGCATTTCATGTGCCCTCTTATTACCCCCAGCATTTCATGTGTCCTCTTATTACCCCCAGCATTTCATGTATCTTCTTATTACCCCAGCATTTCATACGTCCTCTTATTACCCCTCAGCATTTCATATGTCCTCTTATTACCCCTCAGCATTTCATTTGTCCTCTTATTACCCCAGCATTTCATTTGTCCTCTTATTACCCCTCAGCATTTCATGTGTCCTCTTATTACCCCAGCATTTCATGTGTCCTCTTATTACCCCCAGAATTTCATGTGTCCTCTTATTACCCCCAGCATTTCATGTGTCCTCTTATTACCCCAGCATTTAGTTTGTCCTTTTATTACCCCCAGCATTTCATTTGTCCTCTTATTACCCCAGCATTTCATTTGTCCTCTTATTACCCCCAAGCATTTCATTTGTCCTCCTATTACCCCCAGCATTTCATTTGTCCTCAGTCCTCTTATTACCCCTCAGCATTTCATTTGTCCTCTGATTACCCCAAGCATTTCATTTTTCCTATTATTACCACTCAGCATTTAATTTGTCCTCTTATTACCCCTCAGCATTTCATGTGTCCTCTTATTATCCCAGCATTTCATACGTCCTCTTATTACCCCTCAGCATTTCATATGTCCTCTTATTACCCCTCAGCATTTAATTTGTCCTCTTATTACCCCAGCATTTCATTTTTCCTCTTATTATCCCCAGCATTTCATTTGTCCTCTTATTACCCCAGCATTTCATGTGCCCTCTTATTACCCCCAGCATTTCATGTGTCCTCTTATTACCCCAGCATTTCATGTATCTTCTTATTACCCCAGCATTTCATACGTCCTCTTATTACCCCTCAGCATTTCATATGTCCTCTTATTACCCCTCAGCATTTCATTTGTCCTCTTATTACCCCAGCATTTCATTTGTCCTCTTATTACCCCAGCATTTCATTTGTCCTCTTATTACCCCTCAGCATTTCATGTGTCCTCTTATTACCCCAGCATTTCATGTGTCCTCTTATTACCCCCAGAATTTCATGTGTCCTCTTATTACCCCCAGCATTTCATGTGTCCTCTTATTACCCCAGCATTTAGTTTGTCCTTTTATTACCCCCAGCATTTCATTTGTCCTCTTATTACCCCAGCATTTCATTTGTCCTCTTATTACCCCCAAGCATTTCAGTTGTCATGTTATTACCCCCAGCATTTCATTTGTCCTCTTATTACCCCAGCATTTCATTTGTCCTCTTATTACCCCCAAGCATTTCAGTTGTCATGTTATTACCCCCCAGTCGCTCACCCACCATACTAAATTATTAAATAATTTTCTATGGACGCTGGCTCCGCTGGCCGGGCTACTATTGCCGTATCCTGGCCTGATTGTCCCATATGGCCCCGCTATTTTACCTCGGCTACAGAGGGAAGATCATCTCAGGGAGGCCGTGGCAGCCGGCCCTGCGGCACACTACTGGGTCAGTAGGGGCCTGGTTTTGGAAGGCCAGTTCCGACCACGGTGGCGCAGTACCAAACCGCCTCATTGGAGCGCTGCAGCGTGCCATCCTGGGCCCTGGACACGTTCTCAAACAGGAAGAGCGCAGTGCACCCTGCATTGATGCCGCCCCCTCATGTGATGCGTGCTCACGTGATGCGCGTGTGCATCACGTGGGGGGTGGCAACAATGCAGGGTGCACTCTTCCTATTTGAGAACGTGTCCAGGGCCCAGGAAGGCACGCTGCAGCACGCTGATGAGGCGGTTTGGTAGTGCGCCGCCATGGTCGGAACTTGCCTTCCAAAACCGGGCCCTTACTGACCCGCGGGCCCTCGGGCAGTGCCCGAGTGCCCGATGGGTCAGCCCGCCCCTATGTACGGGCAAAGCATAAAGCCACAGAAGCAAGAATAACATCGACATGAAAAAGCTAAACGGACGCAGAAACAACGCCGCCATGTATTTTCCTAGGCTGTGGAGACATCAGACGTTACGGACGCATTATACGCAGTACTCACAATATCTCTCGTGAAAAATTGCATCCGTAACGGCCGCAGTACAGTATGCTCGTGTGCCGCCTCCCTAAAGGGTTAACTCCCCAGTTCAGCTACAATGGACAGCCACAAAATAGATTTTAAAAAATCCTCATCATGTCAATGTAAAAAAGCTGATGGTAGACATATGCAAGTAAGTTTCTAATCTGCTGCTCATCACATTAGTATATTAGGAATCTGCGCAGACTAGTACCTCAAAAGATTCCAAACTACGGCTGACGTTTTTAGGGCAAGTTTTAAACTATGGGCACGCTGAGCTCTCCTAATAAGCTAATGTGATATATATACTAAGTTGTGAAAGAACAAAAAAACGTGATGAGTGTCACGACCACTACGCGCGCTGCTGCGCAAAGACGCCGGGTTAAGCCGTGCACTATCTATCTATCCTAGACCCAGATAATTACGCGCGCTTATCTACCCGTCCCGGCCACACTTTCTCTCACAACAGGCACGTAGAGCGCGATATACTGATCCCAGGATTGCAACGCAGTACAAGTCTTCTCCTGAAGCGCGTACTAACTACGTCTCTCACAATCCCTGCAGTCTCTTTTTCCTATTCTATTAGTAACACTGCCACCAGTCCTCATGGACCCCACGCGCGTCGCGACTGGAGACGCAGGGCTTAAACAACCGCACTGTCTCCTGACGACCGCAACTCGCAATTTCTTATATATAACCGAGCTTAAAGCAAATAGCAATTCTCCCAATCTCTTAGTTAGCGTGGATTTCATCAGCCAGAGTCAAAACTTAAATACTTTTTTGTTTATTTATGATAGAAAAATCACAGTGCTTTGTTACATAAAAAATTATAACTAGAATAAATCAATTAATTACACACTACACAGCAAATGAAAGAAAAAGGGTGAACCATAGAGCATTACTTACGAAGAGCTATTCCTTAAGCTAGCATCAATGGTCTCCTGGAGCCTGGAGATAAAGCATGGACCGATCAGTCCTCTTTCGAAGGTACCCCAAGTGATCAGCCCCAGCACATGGCCAGTTTTCAGAATTTATACACTTCCTGATCTTTCCGGCCCACCCCCAAATGGCCCAGTGTCCTGGACTGCATTTCCCAGAGTGCCCTTTGCTACAGCGCATGTCAATTAATCTTTAATTGCCCAAAGGTGTCCATCCCCCCCACAGGGATCAAGGCTGTGCTTCCTGTCTTTGGAGATAGCTTCTAAATCTTGGTTTGCCTCTTGGTGCCGGGCTGGCTGCCAAGGTGTGATGGACAGGATACACAATAGGTCAAAGTACAAAAGACATTTCCTTTTTACAGTTATGTGTTATATCCTCTCCCCAAGGGAGAAAGCTAACCATTTTGATTACATTTCAGCTGTGGACACAGGGATACCAAATGGTCCGACACAAATATGAATATAACTCTATATGGATGAGATATGTATAAACAGGCAGATATAAACATATATACAGGCAGACCCTTATATAGATAGAAATACAGATCTAGTCTGCCACAATGAGCATGGAGCGAAGTGGCCTGGGATAATAGGAGTCAGACATAAGAACCAGGTGGCACTAGAGCAGTAGATTAGCAGAGACCCTGTATCTAACACGGCGGTTCGAACTGCCTACTAGACACCACTGTCATAAACCATGAGGCATAAAAGGAAAGAGGTAGCTAAATAACATCTGAAATGGATCAGGAATTAGTTAACAGCCAACAAAACTACCTATAGTGCATAAACACTGCAATGCATATTGAATATGAATTAGCCCAGGTCACAACAGTATAGGAGCAGTTAAAAACAACGAGGCATCATGACCTGAGGCGTTTTGCCGCTGTCAAGCGGCTTTTTCAAGAGTGTGGACCTTCCGGTGCTTGTATTTATGGGACAGACGAAATTGGAATAATCCGAAAATCACAAACCGCTGTGTTGGACGCTTCCAGGTATGCGCACGCAGCCAGTGATGTCATCATCCTGCGGGCGTCGTGTATTGATTGCGTGTAATGCGTCCCTTTTCTAGGCAATGACTCGGCCGAGGCAGAAGGGAAATGCAGAGCCAAGTCCACGGTCACAATCTATCTATATCAAATAGATCCACACGATTTTGGTAATTGATTATTCATAGGATGCTGCTGTATTTTTACAATAGTCTCTGCATGATATATCCAATCGGGCTCACATAAATGTATTTTCCAGATCAGAATACCCCGAGATACGGAAGATATATAGGGCATTATTACAATCAATATATAATCAATAAAAAGCCGCAGACAGATCCTGTGTAATTTTCAGAGTAGTGCGTCTGAAATGCATAATATAACATATCTCGATTGTACTCATATAATGGGAAAGAGGCTGGCGGAACTTCAACAGCTGCTGAATAGGTGCAGAGTATGATTGTACCCCTCTTTTTCCTCCCTTTTTCCCTTTCTCTCCCCTCTTCTCTAGCTCACTTCCCTCTCCCATCCCCTTTTCTCCCCATCTCTCATACTCCTTTCGCTTTCTCTTTTTGTACTGACTGCTCTCTTTCATCACTGGTCTCCTACCCTGTTAACACGAGGGAGGGCAATCAGGCTGGGAAACTGTTATGTTGCTTGCACTGCATATACTGGTGATTACTATGACTGAACGTTTTCTGTATTGTAACCGAGATGTGACGTGGAGCTCTATGTGTGTTACTCATCTGCCCCGATGCCCACTCTGCCTTTTTGTTTTTTTGTTGTTTTTTTCTATACTATCAGGGTTATTCAAAGAGCTCCGAATTGGGGCCGAAAGGTAACCGAAAAGTGAAATTCAACGTACGGTTACCTTTCCTGGCCATTTGGCTATTCAGATTCAGAGAGCAGGCAGTTCGCCAAATGTTGGCGAATTGCCTGCACACACGGTGCCTGTTCGGTGCCTGTCCGAGGGCAGTGAAATCCCCATAGAGAAGCAATGCTTCATCTATTTAGAGAACACAAATCAGCAGTGAAAAGTTGCCGAATTGCACTGCTGTTCGGTGGTTTCATCATTCGACAGGTTTAGTCAGGTGAATCCCATAGGCTTCAATGTTAAAAATATTCCCATTTTAATGCAATATCTAATAAACCATTTATTATTTTATTCTGCAGTAAAATGTTTCTTTATTTTTAGATTTTTTAGGATCTTTTAGGCATTTTTCGGGATTTTTTTGCAAAAAACATTTTCCATTTTTTTTTTAAAATAGTTTTTTCTTTTTCCTGTAACAGCCCTTTTTATTATCATTCATTGGATCTTATATGTAAATTTCAGACATTTTCGTTCTGTAGTTTCTTTGCAAACAGCGTTTCACTTTTCAAACATTCAAGCGTACTGTTTTTTTTTTTTCACTCCATTCATCTGCGGTGTCGGATTTTTCCAGCGGCTGCTCTGCGCTCTGATCAGCTCCTGCTCGGGTTTCTCCGGCGTGTTCGGCGGGGTTAATTCAGATGTTTTTGCAGGTTACGGTGTGCATTCGCCAGGTTTTGCGGTGAGTGTTCGGTGTTCGGTGAGGTTTGCGGCGGCTTTTCCCTGCACTACGACGGCCCTATGGTGCTTGCTGTATACACCGCAGGGTCGCCGAAATGGGATCTCCAAATCGCACCGAATTGAAGAGAACGAAAAGTCACCAAACGTGCAGTGACTTTTCGATTCTCTTTGAATAAGCCTGTATGTCTCTATTCTATTCTCTGTGTCTTAATAAAAAAATTGTGAATAATAAAAAAAAAGAATTTGATTGTACAATGGCAGATCGTGAAAGCTATAGGGAAATGCCTATGAAGCATTCCGATATATTCATATTCATATCACAGAGACCTATTAAACTGGATATACAAGATGCCCGGAATCAGAATAGGAAGAGATCCGAATGGCTGGAGAAAGGTAACCGAACGCTGAAAATCAGCGTTCGGTTACCTTTCTTGGCCATTCGGCTATTCAGAGAGCAGGCAATACGCCAAATCCTGGCCAATTGCCTGCACATACGGTGCCTGTTCGGTGCCTGTTCGAGGGCAGTGAAATCCCCATAAAAAAGCACTGCTTCGGCTATTCAGAGAACACAAACCAGCAGTGAAAGGTTCCCGAAATGCCCTGCCATTCGGTGGTTTGATGTGGCCGATTTATTCAGGAGAATCCCATAGGCTTCAATGTTAAAAATATTTCTGTTTTAATTAAATATCTAATAAACCGTTCATTGTAAAATTCTGCAGTAAAGAGACTCTTTATTTATAGATTTTTTAGGATATTTTAAACATTTTTCTGGATTTTTTTTTAAACTTTACTTATTTTTTCTGTAACAACCCATTTTATTATCATTCCCTGGACCTCATATGTAAATTTCAGACATTTTCGCTCAGTAGTTTCTTTGCAAACAGCGTTTCACTTTTCAATCATTCATGCAAACTGTTTTCCTAATTTATTCACTGCCTTCTTCTGCCGTGTCGGCTTTTTCCGGCAGCTTCGCTGCATGTGTTCGGCTCCTGCTCAGGTTTTTTCGGCATCTTCGACGGGTTAATCCAGATGTTTTTGCGGGTTTTCGGCGTGCATTCGCCAGGTTTTTGCCAGGTTTTCGGCGTGCATTCACCGGGTTTTCGGCAGCTTTTCCCTGCACTTCGACAGCCCTGTGGTGCTTGCTGAATACACCGCAGGGTGGCCGAAATGGGAAAGCCGATTTGCACCGAATTGAAGAGAACGAAAAGTCACCTAATGTGCGGTGACTTTTTGATTCTCTTTGAATAACCCTGTAAGTCTTGGTATATCATCCTAAAAAGGGATTGTGAGATTGTCCAGATGGTCTTTAGAGATAATATAGGGGGTCCCAAAAAGAGAGGAGGGGGGGTTGAATGCCAGAGAAAAACCTAAAATTACTGTGTGTGCTGATTGATAGTAAGAGGGAGAGGTTTAAATAAAGGGGCTGAAGATAACACCTTTGTTAAGGCCATATGGGTACAGTGTCTGAGTTTGAGTTCTGCCGTATGAAGACCACAAAACTGACCAAAACCTTTATTCTAATCCTAACCCAATTTATCTTTTTTTTTTTGGGCTTTTTTTCATAAATTTGAAATAATTATTGGTTTCCCACAATTTATACTGTTAGCTAACTATGCTGATACTGTTGTTCACTGTACTTTCAATATTTTAAAAGTCTATTTAAACAACAGAAGTACTGTTTCAATAAAGTGCTTTGAACTTCACTTAAAACAATGGTACTACCAATATTTGAAGAATGAACGTCTATTCAAAAGATGGTAGCACTGATGTTTGAATAAACAGCAATTTTAGCTTCAAGCTTGAATAGCCTAAAACTATTCACGACTATTCTGGTTACTCAGTGTAAAATAGTCTTTATATTTATTTATAACTC
Organism: Leptobrachium leishanense; assembly: GCA_009667805.1. Lineage (NCBI taxonomy): Eukaryota > Metazoa > Chordata > Amphibia > Anura > Megophryidae > Leptobrachium > Leptobrachium leishanense. Next base: position 85,026,078 of record CM019064.1, on the reverse strand, counting down.
TAGCAAATTTATGTCATTGTTACAAAGGTCTGCCAGAAAATGATAACTTTGCAATAGGAATCCAGGATCCCTGCCCTATGAACCCCCCAATCTTGTAACAAGCTCACTGACCAAAACTGAAAATCCTGTAGTGCTGACATAGCAATTTGACCATGAAAGACAAATTACTGTATAAATACACCTTCTCTTTTCTTTCTTCTCAGCCATATCTATGGCAGTATTACACTGGTTAACACCAAATCTCAAAAGAGAGGGGACATAAAGTTACAACCCTCAGCAATTGTATAGACAACCTTATAATGATCAAGAAATTATTCAATACCAAAAATACAACTTGCATTATTAAGGAATTGGACTCCAGCGGTTACTAGCACCCACTCTATAATGTGAAAGGAAAATATTCTTGAGTCCGAAGAACGTAAGCTCGCAAAAGGAGGGTCGTGCTGACTCTGTGGAACAGCACTGGGAGCTAGTTATTTATTTATTCATTTATTTATTTATAAAGGATTTTACCAGGAAGGATACATTGAGATTTCTCTCGTTTTCAAGTATGTCCTGGGTTCAAGAACATTGAAATGTTACAGTTACAGAAATACAAAGTAATACAATGCAAGATATTAAAAAAAAACAACACAACTATACAGATTAACAGAAAATAAATATGTAGGAAATAGTAATTATGTTACATGTTTACAGGTGCATTCTGTATATAGTCACTATGTTACATGTTTACAGGTTCATTCTGTATTGAGGTATGTTAATAGGGAGCTCTTGAGCGACTTAAGACTGGGGGAAGATTTGATGGCGTCTGGGAGGTTATTCCATAATTGTGGTGCTCTGTAGGAAAATGAGGACCGTATTTTATATTAAAAGTATTCTAAGAAGAAAAAGTCTAAAAGGATTATCTTTTTTTTTTACTGTCTCTTGGCAGAACTCAGCATGCCTAAATGTTTTTGGGGTAGCACACCTCACTCACAGAAAAGTGATTGTGTGATATCACTAATCTCTCCTTGGTGCAAACTGACCATGCCTAAGGCTAGGGTCAGACGAGCGCAGTGCGAACGCACGTGCAGGCGCACTTAATCACGGCCGTAGTAGCAGCAAATGCCGGGCAATGACGGCCAATATACGAAGTACGGTCGCACAAAAGTCCGGCTGCGCAACGCAAGTGGAAAACGAACGCATTTTGTCGAGAACGTAAAACCTCTAGTACGGTTGTACAGAGTGCGCTGCGTCCGCTAGAGGCGTGTGTGTGTGAATTGGAGATGTCAGACACTGCTAATGTCCGGCCAACATAACGTCCAGATGCACAAAGTGTTTTATTGATGATCCGTACAAAATCACGGATGCAAATGCGCATCGTATGACCGCTATCGCGTACTCCGTGAAAAAATACGTCCATTCGTTCGAACGTACTTTTTCACAGACAACGCGAAAATGTGTTCGTCTGACCCTAGCCTAAAATGACTTAAGATGAGGCAGTTTTAAAAAGAGCCCCAAGATCAATACATGCAAAATTACTCTCAAAATCATCTCCAAGCAGCTATACATCAGTGAGAAGGAGACATTCCAGGATTGTAATTAATAAAGAAACGACTATATCAGCTTGTTAACACATTTACCACATACAGATGTATGTTTCTGTTTGATGAAAATATCTCCTAACAAAAAAAAAGTGTTGATAGGCTTTACCTATACCAAGTGACTTTTACTTTTGCAACTGCTATTTGTAACTCTAATTATGGAGTGCTGCGGGATTTTCCCATGTGGCCGAGCCTCCATGACTTTTAACAAGGGAAACAAAGGGCTTCTCGAACAAAAAGCAATCCCTGTCGAAAGAATTCGCTTTTTTTTCCCAAAGAAAGTTCTACTTGTGTGAGAGTAAGTATGTACTATTAACCAGTGTACTGAATTTTCTTGCCGTAAACCTTTCCAGTTTCTTATCCTTTAAATATCACAACACTGGATAAAGGAGGTAATGGATTTTTTTTTAAATGTATTAATTGAATAGTAGACCTCCTTTTACTTTTCAGATATTATTCAATTGGATGGTATGTAATACAAAACATGACTGAAGCTCAAAAGAAAAAAATAGGCCATAGTGAAATTTCTCTGGGACAAAAAACCAAATAGACTATTGCACACTCACATGATTCTGAGCCGGAAAGAATTTTTCCTAGCTGAACTATTTTTTTCTTCTTTTGAGGCCCAGTCCGGTTTTACATTATTTACCCCATCCAATTGAACAATATCTGAACAAAAAAAAGGACGACTAATATTCATTTATTTTTTTTTGTTTATTGGTTTTTGTCCTATACCTCCTTTGTGCAGTGTTATGATATTTAAAGCTCTGGGATTATTGGTCTGTATGTTTCTAATATTGAGCATTTTTAAGGGACGCTGGTTGGGTTCAATAGTGGCAACTTATGAATGGACTGCAGTTAGATGTAGAAATTTGTGGAGTCAGCCGTAATTTATCACATTGAGTAAATAATACCATATCTTCAAAAGTCAAGCGATGGTAACCCAAAATCAATATTTGTGTGTAGGGAAGGAACAGTGTGTTGTTGCAGGCACACTGGTCTGCTAAGTTAAAAAGTAACTTTTACTAGTTCTGTTAAATAAGAACAAACAATATGCACCAATAATACATGAAACACATAGGTATGTGCGTTTCAATTCGGACCGATTCCTATTTTTCACGAATCGGTCCGATTCGTGGCTTCGGATTCAGCCGAATTTCCGAATTGGATCGGATCCGAAAACATCCGATACGAAAAGAGTTTCGATCCGTAACGAAAAGATTTTTGTGTTTTCGTATGGACGTGAAATGTGTAAAATCGCAAGTCATTTTCGTTCCATTCGTGATTTCGGTTCCATTTCGGTAATTTCGGACATCGTATTTTTCGGTTCCATTGCGGATTCCGTAATTCCGTATCGTTTCCAATGATTCTATATTTCTGTTGATACGATAATCCTGTTGATATGATAATCCTGTCGATACCGTAATTCTGTCGATACCGTAATTCTGCCGATTCTATCTTTTTTTATTAAATAAAGATCCTTTTTTTCTTATGAATATGCATTGCACAACTTTATTTTTTTTTTTTTTTTTTTTTTTTTAAATTTAAAGTTTTTTATTTTGAAATAAGTCAGCATTACATCATACTGTAAAATAATGGATGACCTCGCAGGGCCAAACAAGAAGACATAACAAGCAACGGAAACCACACATGGCCAAAAAAGTGTCATCGTAAAAACAGCGAATCGAAAAAATCTAAGGATAGCAATATGTTAGCAGAAAACATCCCCTAGACGGGGGGTCTCATCAAGGTGGGAAATCAAACATATATAAATGCAGCCACTTAAGGCCGGCCAAGGTAACTACGGTCAGCTGGTCAAAAAACATGCGTCGCAAAGAAGGACAGGGCGGTAAAAATAAGTAAAAAGGCAGAAAGTACCATGTGCAGGCAAAAAAGCAAAAGCCCTATGCAATGCAGGCTGGGACTGATCAAAACAAATTACGAACCGTCCTGAAAGTCCAGGCACTAGGCCAAGCTAGAGACCAGGGACACGTAAGCATATAAGAGAAATGCAGGGGAGGGGGTGTAATTCAGTAAAGCTCAGACCTGGAGAGGTAGAGGGCATAGAAACCAGCCTTCAATCCGGTCGAGGGTCCGGAGGATCTGGTGAGAGGCCCGCAGCCGCAAGGTCAATCCAAGCCACCGCGGGATCCGTGATGGTATAGGGGACATTTGCGTGGGTCACCACCAAAGCTCCTGCCAGACCCCAGCGATATCGGACACCCTGTCGGCGAAGAACTGATGTCACTTCACGAAAACGCCTGCGAGCCATCAGGGTCTGGAATGGGAGATCATGATACAGGGCCAGAGTGGAGCCCTCAAAGCGTACGGGATCCCTCGCGCCCGGAGCAGACATAACCTTGACCTTGAAAGCCACTTCACGGAAGGCCACCACGACGTCTCGAGGAGCCCCAGGTGGGTTCGTCGCAGGTCTCCTGACCCGAAACACCGACCCAAGCATGTCAGGTGTGTCAGGGGGAAGCCCCGTGACCTGAAGCACAAGACGAGTCACGTAGGACGGCAGAGCGTCGGAGGTAATAGAGTCCGGGACACCCCTGACCCTGATGTTTCGGCGTCTGTGTCTCGTTTCAAGCATCTCCACAGAGCGTGTCAGAAGTTCGACTTGGTATCGCAAACCAGCAACCTGACCAGACAGGTGAGTTTGTTCCGTTGTCACAGCAGAAGTCGTCTCCTGTACCACCTTCACCTGAGCACGCATCGCCGCTATCTCCGTGCGGACCGCCGCCACCTCAGGCTGCCACACCTCACGTATCACCCGAAGCTCCTCCAAGATCCTGCGGAGATCCCCCTTCGTGGAGGGGAGATGGTCGTCCTCCTCCTGCACCTGTTGCTGTCGAAGTCCCGTCCCCACTGCAGACCGATGATCCGAGGTCACACTATTACTGGCGGAGGTAAGGGGAATCTCAGTCGGGTCCCCATCAAAAATATCCTCTGTGTCCGGCGTTGCCCCGGACGATGTCCGCATTGCTGATTTTCTCTTCTTCTGTGCCCGTTTCCTAGCAGCCGCCGAGAGGGGTCGGGAGTCAGACGCCGGTGACTGCGGGGCAAGCCAGGGCATCCCAGTAATACCCCCCTGAGGTTCATAGTCGCTGTCAGCCTCCGAGGAGCCATAGCCCGGGGGGAGGGAGGAAGAAGCAGTCAGTCCCGTAAAAGCGGACCCACCTCGCAAAACATCCCGAATGTCCCTCTGTCGGGGGGCCCGTCGCTGGGAACGACCGGTAGGCATGGTTCCGGAGATGCTGGGCTGGCACGAGGTCGCAGGGCGGTGAGGGAATCTCAATACGCCTCGAGTAGGCTTCCAAGATGGCCGCTGTGCACAACTTTATTTAATCATATTAAAATGGTATGAAAGGAACAAAAATTAACAAAACGATTTAAAAAACACGAAACTGACCCAAATGGTCTAACTTTAAAGAAAATAACAGAACAAAAGGTTTTAAAATGGAAAAAAAGCTGAACAAAATTACCAGAAATGAAAAAAATAAATAAAATGAATTAAAACGAAAAAAAAAAAATGCAGCATATGAATCCGCACAATGCAGGGAAGCGCCTCTCTGCCCGGTATAATTAATGCAGCATATGAATACGCACACTGCGGGGAAGCGCCTCTCTACGCGGTATAATTAATGCAGCATATGAATATGCACACTGCAGGGAAGCACCTCTCTGCGCGGTATAATTAATGCAGTATATGAATACGTACACTGTTGGGAACAAGTGCCTCTCTGCGTGGTATAATTAATGCAGCATAAGAATACGCACACTGCGGGGAACAAGTGCCTCTCTGCGCAGTATAATTAACGCAACATATGAATACCCACACTGCGGGGAAGCGCCTCTCTGCGGTATAATTAATGTATACGTCTGTGTTATATGTATATGTATCCTGTCTGTATATTATAACTTAAAATGCAATAAAATTTTAATTTTCAATAATTTACAAGGTGTAAAGTGTTTTTTTTTCACATTTTAACATGCGAGCATTTACGGTTATACTTTGTATGAGTTGCGCTTGTTAAAAAAATTAGAGATGGGGGACTTGTTACATACATTTTTATGGGGGAAAATGACCCGATTTTTGACAAACGCAACCCATACAAAAATCGTTAGTGCAGCATCATTGTTCACATTATAATTGAAATGGGAACAATATTGCTGCATTAGCAAAACTAAACAAAACAAAAAAACATCCTGGTGCTATCCAGCGTGCTGACCCTTAAAACTCAGTATGCTTAAGATGCTAACGGATGGATTTACTCTATTCACTCTATTACTCTATTCAAAGTCCCGATGTGAAACATCGGGATTTTGGACAGATTTCGACTATTTCGACTATTTTTTCTTCACTTCGGATAGTCGAAATCTATCCAAAGACCCTTGTTCCCCGCAGTGTGCGTATTCATATGCTGCATTAATTATCCCGCGCAGAGAGGAGCTTGTTCCCCGCAGTGTGCATATTCATATGCTGCATTAATTATACCGCACAGAGAGGCGCTTGTTCCCCGCAGTGTGCGTTAGACATGTGCACAGCACAAAATTTCGTTTTGAACTAATGGATTAGTACTAAAATGCAATTTATTTAGTTGCTAAAGAAATTCGTTTTCAGTTCTTTAGTATGAAAACTAATTTCGTTCATCCGAAAACCAGTGGATACAATTACTATTGTTGTGGTGGCTCCTCAGAGGGCTGAGATCGCTGCTTGTTACAGTATCTCTCACTCTCAGCACAATGTGGGCCATATTACATAGTTGGTGCTAACTTAACCAGAGCTGTTGTAACCTTCCCAGAGCCATTATAGCCTATGGAGGTTTTCAGTTTACAACAGGTTAAGTTAGCACCAACATTGTAATACTGCCCCGTGTCAGGCAAAGCTGTTACAGTAACTGACTGCTGCTCATCACAGCGCTCAGAGTTTCTGTAAACTAGTAAATAATATTTTTATATATAAGAGGTTATAACAATATTATTTCCTTGTTTTACTGAAACTCTGAGCGCTGTTACAGTCAGTTACTGTAACAACTGAGCCTGATACATTGTACTGAGATATAATGTAACAAGCAGCCGATCTCAGCGCTCACAGCCACTGGATTTAAAGGGCTAAAAAAAAAGGCTCCTCTCTGTATAATGTTTAGAACATCCTCCTGCATTAATTAATACCCCTCTTTGTATAATGTAGATAACATCCTCCTGCATTAATGTCCCTCTCTGTATAGAACATTCTCCTCAATTTATACCTTTCTCTGTATAATGTATATAACATCCTCCTGCATTAATACCCTCTCTGTATAATGTATAGAACATACTCCTGCATTAATTAATGCCACTCTCTGTATAGAACATCCTACTGCATTGGCATGTGGAGGGTGCAGAACTTCGGATGTTGCGATGTTGCGATCTTCATTGCTGGTCTCCTTCACTCATCAATGTAATATCACAAAAAGGACTGAAACTAAAATGTAGTGCATTTTATTTTAGTTTCTTTCGTTTTTTGTACTGAGCAGTTTCGTTTCTCTTGAGTCATACTAAAACTAAATTATCCCAAAATTCGGACTAAATCGTTTTAGTACTAAAACGAATGCACATGTCTAGTGTGCGTATTCATATGCTGCCTTAATTATACCGCAGGGAGGCGATTCCCAGCAGTGTGCAGATTCACATGCTGCATTAATTTTTATTTTTTTTTCGTTTTAAATCATTTTATTTTTTCCGGTTTTTTTTTTTCGTTTCTGATAATTTTGTTCATCTTTTTTTCTGTTTTAAAACCTTTTATTCTGGTTTTTATTTTTAAAGTTAGACCATTTGGGTCAGTTTTGGGTTTTTTAAATCGTTTTGTTAATTTTTGTTCCTTTCATACCATGTTAATATGATTAAATAAAGTTGTGCAATGCATATTCATAAGATAAAAAGGAACTCTATTTAACCTCCCTGGTGGTATTCCCGAGTGTGACTAGGTGTTAAATTTCACTACCGCGAATGGTAACCCCGAGCCACATTCGGGCTGGATGCATACTCACCTCCTCCTGTGTTCCCTGGCTGTCCCCGCAGTGTGATCGCGACGAGCTGCTTCCTGGTAAGGCTCCCTGCAAGTCACATGATGCAGGGGGCGGAACCAGCAGCAAATTTAGAAAGAATATATAATACACAGTATAATCCAATGTGCAATGTTTATGAACGTCACTAGGTGGCACTACAGGATAAGAAACAGACCATACATTGTCTCACCCTTGTTTTCAGACAGATTTCAGTGTTTTTTGTTGTATTTTATTGACTATCATTTATTTGCATTATTTTGGATAATTATTTTTGGGATAATAAATTATTTTGTCGTATTTCAAACTTTATCGGACTCAGTGTATTTACTATATTTTTTTTAATTAATTTATTTATTTATAAAGGATTTTACCAGTAAGGACTCTTGATTGTACAGATTTCAGTGCGTGATTCCTAATTATTACAGGCTAACTATGTACAAAAACACGTTTCCTTTAAAAAAAAATTGAAACACTTTAAGACACGAAATTTAGAAAAAATTAGACCGCCAGAGAGGTTAATAAAAAAACGATAGAATCGGCAGAATTACCGTATCGACAGAATTATCGTATCGACAGAAATATCGGATCTGAAAAACCATTAGTTTCAGTCAAAAGGAATAGACACTTTGAAACGAAGAGAACAGACATTCCGAAAACCACAAAAATTTTGGATATCACGAAAAAAAGTCGATACGAAAAACGAGCTGAGCCGATAATACGAAAATGGCCGAAATCACGGGAAAAAAGTCAATACAAAAAACGAGCCGAAATGAAACGAGCGGAAAAGAAAATTGTCCGAAACGGGCCAAAACAAAAAATTACAAAATCCAAACAAACCGAACCAAAACGAGCCGAAAAAAATCGGTGCACATCTCTAGAAACACAGACAGTGAGATAAAATAAAATTAATACAATATAAGTGTGTTCCCAGTCAAGAGTGCTATCCCTTGGGAACCTTGTAATGGTGCCAACAAGCTTTATCCCTGGCATGGGAGCAGGCAGACAGGGGTAGACACCCTTCCCTGTAAGTGGACTGAGAGAGGCGAGCCTGCATATAGGAGGGGAAAGAGGATGAAAGAATTGATAGATATTTTTAATTTCCTGTATGAATATATATGTATTGTGATTCAAATACGTACCGTAGTTAATATGCATTAGTTTGAAAGGCATGTTCTAGTACAGATGGGCTGTGGTTCCCCCCATCCCCCTACCTTTTTATGGCACGTGATCCTGTTAGGAATGTTAGGAAAGTGCGTGAAAGTTGTAAGCCAGAAAAAACATCTCTGAACCATATATGGTAATAATAAGTGTTTGTATGCTAACTGTGCTGGCCAAACTCTGACGTGGAAATATATCTGTACACTGATTGGCTATAAGTTATTTGAAATCTAATAAATAGATCTGTCTAACAAAGATTAGTCAGACATGATGAAAGCTGTACATTGTGTGTAGCGGATTTTAATGTCTCTGCTATAGCGTGCGCGCGTCTTGCTACATTTTCTGCCATGAGAAGGAACTTGCAGTGGTGTTTGGAATTCCTGTTATGGTAATTATAAAATAGGAAAACTACTTTGATTTGTTTAATTCATTTTTTTAACAGTTGGTGTCAGAATTGAGATCTGATAAATCAACTGTCTAATATGATTTCTTTTCATGTTATACCATTGCTTATATAGATCTAGAATTTGCCTCCTGTGCTTGGCATTTGCTTGTTTTCCTTGAAGTTTTAAGGCTCTGGCTGTGAGAGCCTGTGTGTGTTTTTGTTGCAGGGATGTTTTATGGACATTCTATTTTTTTGTTTTGGGTAAAAAAACACTTGAGTCCCCAATTGAGATCCCGTCGCGATGTTGTTTGTTTGTTTACACTCACCCGAAAAATGAAGTCATAAAAAAAGAGACATTTCTAGCGTTGAGTATGTTCTAGCGTTGAAATGTATTTCTGTCTGTCTATCTGTTTACTCCATTGTGTTGGAGTTTGACTAGTCCATGCCTGCTTGTAATTTTGAGCATTTTATTTTTTTAACTGATTAGATCTGTCCAGTTTTCTTCTCATATAACAAAATGGCTTTGTCTCTCATTGAGAGCCACTTCCTTAGCGCTGCTGTCCCTTTCGCACTGTTGCTTCCCTTCGCACTGCTATCTTATTTTATGACCTGTGTCTGGTCTCCGTACTGCAATTGCTAACTCATTTTTTTTATTGCTGATATTTTCTACACGACTTTATGCAAGGTTTTTTTTTTTTCCAGATATTCTGTTTTTGTATTTTATTACTGGTCACTGTTTCTAACTCATACTTGCTATGCTTCATGTTTTATATTTTATTACACTATACAGCTGCCTGTGTTTCTCTATATATGTTTGTGTAGGGACTGACTGTCTTACCACATGTGGCTTCATTTCTATGTTTTTTACTGCTTTATATGAAAAAAATACAAACGTATTCTTAGGGAGCGCAGGAAAAATATAGATAGAGGTTCTTGCACAAAACAGGTTGCAGGATATTTTGCTGGATCCAATTTTTACGCTATAATAAAAGATAAAAAACAATCGTGCAATACTGTATAGGTATGTGTATAAACGGATATGGGGTTGGAAAAAGCCACTCACAAACGGGGAACCAATAGGTTCGTGTAGGACGCAGATAAGCCTCTATGGGGGGCTTCTCCCATCAGATGGTTCTTGATATATAGACAGATAGTATCGTGTTCTAGATTGTGATGACCTCAAAATAAAAAGGCATACATAGCGTAATACCATTAACACATGTGCATATATATACTCTGAGTTGGATTTACTCACGTATTACTGAGCCTCCCAGCGAGTGGCTCAGTATTCAGGCAGAGTTCCACTTTCACCATGGGGGGTCCTACCCTTGAATCGATGGCAATACGTTCCGGTCTACTGGGAAAAATCAGCTGTTTCCAAAGGTAGAAAGTCGACTTCCAGATAATATTAAAAAGGGGGGGTTTTATTGTTAAAAACAAAAAATAACAATAAAAAAACAAAAGGGATAAAAATAAACAGATAAGTAAAAACAAAATCCGAAATGAATAAAAAGGATCTAAATAGGTAAAATAAGATCCGAGAATAAATAAAATGAATGAAATCCGAGACGCGTTTCCCTCGCTAGCCTGCGAGTTTCATCAGTCGGTAGTTTTATGGCTGTACACAAAGGTTGTTTATAGTCCTTTCAGTCCGAAAATGCAATGTCTTTCAGGTGGCGTGCGTGTCAGCGCGCGGTATGCGTTCCAAAAGGTTTTTGGAGCCTTCTGATGACGTAGATCTTCTTTCAAGCTTCGTATCGGAGCCACATGTGTCGCTTCCCATTGCGCATGCGTGGGTCTCTCATTCTAATGGAAATAGCTCACTTTACGAGTTCTATTAACCGCCACAACCTGTAAACGCCTAGCTATGGAGACAGATGTAAATCACTTGAAAGGCATTTTAACTAAATGGGGTATCAAAGATCGCTTCATTAATAACAAAAATAGATATCCACCGTTAATAAACAAAATAAAGGGAGGAGTGGAAAGAAGTTGCAAACGTGGTAGCAGTAGATACATTCATGTATATAAGAAATGACAGACCTCAAAATCTGTATTTAACCCATTTGGAGCTAAAGTATCCAAATTATAGATCCATCTCATCTCAGTTTTAATACGTTTTAGATCTATATTAGTACCTCTCCAGTCACGCTTAATTTTTTCAATACCCATAAACTCCAGGCCTCTAGGGCTGCAGTTATGAGTATCTCCAAAGTGAGCAGAAACACTGTGTTTTATATATCCTCTGGTGATATTACAGAGGTACTCATTGATTCTGATGTATAAAGGTCGCGATGTTTGTCCTATATATTTTTTTCCGCATGGACATTTAAGTAAATAAATTAAATTTTTTGTGTGACAAGTAATTGTGTCCTTTATTCTATAATTAGATCCTTTAATGCCTGCATCAAAATTTGTTATTATTCTTTTTTTACTTATGGTTTTTCGACACGATATACATTGGCCGCAGCCGTAAAAGCCCGGAGTTATTCCAAAAAAATGTTCTGGTCCCTGTACATCGTTGGTTCTAATATAACTGTGAACTAAATCATTACTCAAGTTATTGCCCCCTCTGAAAATGATTTTAGGTTTTTCGGGTAGGATACAATTAAGAATTGGATCGTTGGTCAAAACTGGCCAATATTTTTCTATCGATTTTTTAATTAGTTTATTATCCATATTGTAGTCCATAATAAATGGAATCTCTTTAAATTCTTCATCTCCTCGATGTTTATATTGTAACAATGAATCTCTGCTCAATTTAAGAACTTCTTTTTTCATTTCATCTAAAAATACATTATTATAACCTTTCTCCCTAAATTGGTCAATAAGTTTCTCAGCCTGGTGAAGGTATTGTTCTACATCTGTGCAATTTCTGCGAATACGCAGAAGTTGGCCTTTTGGAATCGCCTTTAACCACGGGGGATAGTGTCCGCTATTTGTGGGAATGTAATTGTTGACCTGCACTGTTTTAAAGAAAGTGCGGGTTTTTATTTCATTATCTTCCACATATATGGTTAGATCGAGAAAGTTGACCTGAGTTGGACTGATATTTGAGTCCAACTTAATTCCTAGTTCGTTATTATTTAGGTGGGAGATAAAACTCTCCAGTTCTTGTCTTTCGCCCTGCCAAATAATCAGGACATCATCTATATATCTTCTATAGAGGACGAGGTTAGGCCCCCAGTCATGCCCGGTCCATACCACACTGCTTTGCCACGAGTACGAAAAAAAAACCAGAGAGAGCAGAAGCGTTTGGTTTCACATTACCTTTCAAGAATTGCATTTGCTATGTGTTTAGTTTTTGTTGTTTATTTAACTAACTGCTGTTTTTTTAATTAGACCTATTTTTTTCCATTATTCCTGCAGGACGAGTTATCCTTCTTTGTTTTTTTTTATTAATATCTCTTTTTATTTGTTATATATAATGTTTTTATGATGTGTTTTATATATAAGGACTGTTTATCTTTAAATGCCAGCAGTTTTTTTTCCTTCTCTCTCTGTTCAATTATTCCCCATCCCTCCTCCTTTTTTTAGGAGTCTGATCTAAACCATATGTGAGTTTTTTTGGAATACAAGTTGGATTATGGGATATGTAGTTATTTTTTTGTCCTGTTATGATGCTATAATGGGGTTTGTTTATATGCTGTGAGTATCTATTAGGGATAATTAGACAGTATTTAACAAATAGTAATGATATTGATAATAACACATATCTAATGTCTTAAATATATAATAGTAATTAAATCCTGGCCCTCTGTTAGTGCTTTATAAAACTGTAACTGTTTTGCATCTATTTATGATGTAAGGCTATAGCACTAACATATCAATATACATTTATATGCCCTGTTTCCCTGTAATATGCTACATTATTTCTATGCAATATGTATATTTTATCTAGTGTAATTGCATATTAAATAACTGAAATAATTCCCAGATTTTATTAAAGCAATTGTAATTAAGAACAAAGCAATGAATTATGACCTCGCCTTAGGCAGGTCAGGCGAACGCAATCTGAGCGCACTCTGCGTGCATGCAGAATGAATGGAGGTACTGATGGAAGATACTGTATGAAAGGAATGTATTTCTTGAGTGTTTGTGTGAATGCAGGTGTGTATGCGTTTTGTGGAGTGAAGCTGAACATAGGAAAACACACAGATATAGATCTGACTCATGTTGATTTATTAGATAAATGAACTTTTACATTCAAGTTATTATACTTTTCTTGTACGGTGAATTATATTTTGGGAAATGGGAATAAATAGTTATTTAATGTCTAGATTAGGTATTTTTGCCTACGCTCCAAGTGTGGTTCGCTGGAAGAGTGAATCTAGATAGATAAGTGTATTTTATGCTCATAAAGGGCCTCCTTGGGGAATCCTTTTCGTATATCGTACAGGTATTAGGCGAGGATACTATGGCCCCAGGTATAATTAGTTTAATTATTTAGTTTGTTTTATCCATTTTAGTGATCATGATTGTATGTGTGATCAATGAGACGATTGAAAGCTATTATAATATGATAGGTAGTTTTTAATTCTTGCATTAGTGTGAAATCCCCCCTCCCATTTAAAGTGTCAAACCCTGCAAGTCTTTTACTTGCATAGGATGTTAGCCTGTGGAATTTAGCCATTTCTTTTGTGTGCAGGAAAGGGTGTGTGAACAGTGTAAGCTAGAGAAAAGCCGTCTCTGAATCAAATGTAGTAATTTTTGTCTCACTGTTGGTTAAACTCTGACGTAGAAATGTATCTGTATGCTGATTGGCTATAAGTTCTTTGAAATCTAATAAAAAGTCTGTGTAAGAAAGGATATTTTAGACATGACTGACTCTACATTGCTTTGTGGCTGATTTTGGTGTCTCTCGCCATGGCGTAGCTCCGCGCCCGTGTTCAACTTTGATATATGAGAAGAAACTTGAAAAAGGTTTATTGAAATTTCATAAATGGTAATCATTATATGGAATTTGTTTTTGTTTGCTTAAAATTCTAATTTAACACTGTAAACACCACGGTCCATTTTTTTTTTGATGGACGTAGAACAAACAAGGGAATTATGGGAGCTAAACTTAATATGAAAAATGATACAAATTGATACATAGAAACATAGAAAATGTCGGCAGATAAGAACCTTTCGGCCCATCTAGTCTGCCCAATTACATGGATACTTTACCTGGATTACCACTTACCTATACCACTTTTTTAAGACCGAGTACGAGTACCAATACTTTTTTTAAAGTACTCACCGATACCGAGTAATGATACTTTTATTTTATGTCATGTGACACTTTTCAATAAGAACAGACCTCATATAAAAATGCCCCCAGCTCACATGTATATATCCCCCCGAGATATATATATACAGAATACCCCCAGCTCACATGTACCTTGCCCCCAGGTCTCATGGATTTGCCCCAGCTCTCATGGATATTGCCCCCAGCTCACATGGAATTGCCCCCAGCTCACATGGATTTGCCCCCAGCTCTCATGGATTTGCCCCCAGCTCTCATGGATTTGCCCCCAGCTCACATGGATATGCCCCCAGCTCTCATGGATTTGCCCCAGCTCTCATGGATTTGTCCCAGCTCTCATGGATTTGCCCCAGCTCTCATGGATTTGCCCCAGCTCACATGGATTTGCCCCCAGCACTCATGGATTTGCCCCCAGCTCTCATGGATTTGCCCCAGCTCACAAGGATATGCCCCCAGCTCTCATGGATTTGCCCCAGCTCTCATGGATTTACCCCCAGCACTCATGGATTTGCCCCAGTACACATGGATTTGCCCCCTGCTCTCATGGATTTGCCCCAGCTCACATGGATTTGCCCCAGCTCTCATGGATTTGCACCAGCTCACATGTATTTGCCCCCAGCACTCATGGATTTGCCCCCAGCTCTCATGGATTTGCCCCAGCTCACATGGATTTGCCCCAGCTCACATGGATATGACCCCAGCTCACATGGATTTGCCCCCCAGCACTCATGGATTTGCCCCCAGCACTCATGGATTTGCCCCAGCTCACATGGATTTGCCCCCAGCTCTCATGGATTTGCCCCCAGCTCTCATGGATTTGCCCCCAGCTTGAACGCTGGGGAAGCTGGCTGCGTGCATGAAAAGCATGCGGCCAGCGTTACCCTCCAGCGCGCCGCATACTCACCCACCCTGAAGGTCCGGTTGCTTGGCAGTGATGCGATCAGGTGGCCGCCGGGCGCATTTCTGACGCTGCCTCCAGCCGAGAGGCAGCAACACAGGAGCGCCCAGTGGCCACAGGAACGCATCACTGCCAAGTGACCGGACCTTCAGGATGGATGAGTATGCGGATGCGCCGGAGGGGAACGCTGGCCGTGTGCTTTTCATGCACGTGGCCAGCTTCCCCAGCCCCGCGGATACCGGCAAGCCGGCCCAGCGCCGGCTTCCGGTATCTGTGGGATGTATCAGGCCGTTTGCACGAGTAACAAGTACTTGTGCAAACGGCAATATCGGCCCGATACCAATGCTAGTATCGGTATTGGTGCATCCCTACTACTTACCTTTAGATCCTCTGCAATAATAACCCCTAAATCCAAAACCTCAGATGTTGAGGTTAGGACTGTATCAAATATTCTATATTCAGCCCTTGGGTTTTTACGCCCCAGGTGCATTATCTTGCACTTATCCACATTAAAACTCAATTGCCACAGCTCCGACCAATTTTTTAGTTTACCTAAATCATTTGTCATTTGGCTGATCCCTCCAGGAACGTCAACCCTGTTGCAAATCTTTGTGTCATCAGCAAAAAGACATACTTTACCATTAATTCCTTCTGCAATATCACTAATAAAAATATTAAAGAGAATGGGTCCAAGTACTGACCCCTGAGGTACCCCACTGGTAACAAGACCTTGCACCGAATAAACTCCATTTACCACAACCCTCTGTTGCCTGTCACTCAGCCACTCCCTAATCCATTCAACAATATTGGAATCCAAGCTCAAAGATTGCAATTTATTGATAAGCCTTCTATGCGGAACAGTATCAAAAGCCTTACTGAAATCTAAATAAGCAATGTCTACTGCACCACCTTTGTCTATTATTTTTGTTACCCAATCAAAAAATCAATAAGATTAGTTTGGCATGATCTCCCTGAGGTCAACCCATGTTGTTTCTGATCCTGTAATCTATGTGTTTTTAGATGTTCAACAATCCTTTCCTTTAACATGGTTTCCATTAATTTCCCCCACTACTGACGTAAGACTAACTGGCCTATAGTACCCCGATTCCTCCCTACTACCCTTCTTGTAAATGGGCACAACATTTTCTAATTTCCAGTCTTCTGGGACGACTCCCGTTAACGGTTTTGCTATTACCCCACTGAGCTCTTTTAATAACTTAGGGTGGATCCCATCAGGCCCCATTGACTTATTTGTCTTTACTTTAGACAGCTGCTGTAGAACCTCCTCCTCTGTAAACTCGTATGTAAATGTCTCTTTAGTGTTTCCTCCTAACTGAGGTCCCTCTCCTTCCTTTTCTTCTGCAAAGACTGAACAAAAATATTCATTGAGGCAGTCAGCGAGACTTTTATCCTCTTCTACAAACCTATCTTCCTTTGTTTTTAATCTAACTAATCCTTGTTTTACTTTTCTTTTCTCGTTTATGTATCTAAAAAATGTTTTGTCCCCCTTTTTTACTGACTGAGCTATTTTCTCTTCTGCGTGTGCTTTGGAAGCTCTTATAAATTGCGTTGCCTCTTTCTGCCTAATCTTATAGGTTTGCCTATCTTCTTCACTCTGAGTTTTTTTATAATTATTATTGAATGCTATCTTTTTGTTCTTCACTATTTTAAGCCACTTCTGTAGAGTACCACTGTGGTTTCTTCCCTTTTTTGTTTTGCTAATAAGCCATTCGGCCTTCAATAATGCCTCCTTTAAATAATCCCATTTCTCCTGGACTCCCTTTAACCCTTTCGCTGCTGAGGCGTTTCACGCCTCTGTGCTGAGGTCATATTTACCGGTTTTGCTCATCATGTTTAAATGCGTTTTGAAGGCTTATTTTAGTATATGACCCAGACATATTATATATCGTTCTTTCCGTCAGACTCGGCAGATTAATAATATGTCATTATTATATGTATACGTCATGACCTGTCTGTATATTATAACAAAAAATTCAATAAAATATGAATTTTCAATAATTTACAACGTGTAAAGTGTATTTTTTTCACATTTTAACATGCGAGCAATTGCGGTTATATTTTGTATGGGGTGCGCTTGTTAAAAAAATTAGAGATGGGGTCTCGTTACATTTTTTTTTGTGGGAAATTACGCGATTTTTAACAAACGCACCGCATACAAAAATCGTTAGTGCAGCATCATTGTTCACATTATAATTGAAATGGGAACAATATTGCTGCATTAACAAACCAAAAAAAAAAAAAACTTGTTAATTTTTTTTTATAAATTGTTTTTTAAATATATTTTTATTTTTATTTTTAATTTTTTTTAAAAAAAAATTTTTCACAGTGGTGTTTGTTATCGTTGGAACGGCGATGCTCTGGACGATCCAACAGTACCAAACATTAACCCCTAGCTGCCACGGATCGGGAGATAGGGGATTCATTGGAATCCCCTATCTCCACCGTTGGTGGCAGCTAGGGGTTAACTCCAGGACTGGCGTCATCGTGCATAGCACGATGACGCCAGTCCTCAGGGGGAGTTCCCGGAGGCTTGGCCGACATCCAAGATGTTGGCCAGCTCCGGGAAAGGATCACGAACCGGCGCTTTTCAGCGCCGATTCGTGATCCGGCTCCCCAGGGGTTAATGAGAGCCACCGTTTGGAAGGGCAGGCTGTGCCCTTCCAAGCGGTGCCTGTCTTAACCCCCTGCTCCCCGGCGATCGGGAGGGAGAGAGGTCCGAAGGACCTCCCCCCCTCCCTTTCAGGCGCCTCCTCCGCACATGCGGGGGGTGGGCCTGAATTAGATGTCATCGCGTAGCCGCGATGACATCTAATGTCCCCGCCGGGCTCCCGAGTGCTGGGCTGACATCCAAGATGTCAGCCCGCACCGGGGGGGGCGCAGCAATCCGGCAGAATCCGGCAGATTGCTGCCTCCTGTGCTCGGACGCGCTGAGCGCGTCCGTAGCACAGGAGAACCACTTGGCTGGACGCGCTGAGCGCGTCCATAGCAGCCAAGTGGTTAAACTCCTCCAGTCTGATAATGACTCATTCACACAAAATCTCATTTTAGAAAAATCTGTTTTTTTAAAGTCTAAAACTTTTGGTTTTGTGTGGTGCGGCTCCATCCCTATTTTTATATTAAACCACACTGACTGGTAATCACTAGATCCCAAATTTTCACCTACAACAACGTCTGATACCAAACCTCCTTTTGTGAGTATTGTTTTTTTTTTTTCTACTTTATTGACTGAAATGCAATAAACATACACAGAAAAAAATGACATATAATTGATAACATTATCTAAACAAAGCATCTTAAGCTCTACAAAAACTGAGAAAAAAAAGGAATTTACGGTCACCTAATTTTTAAACCGTTCAGTCAAGTTGTATATATTTAAAAACAAACCACACAATAACAAAACATTGAAACACAAAAGACCAAACAGACAGAAAAAAAAAAAAAAGAGAACACAAGAAACATATCATAACACATCATAATTTGTCCAGTTCGCCCATAAGTTATCGTGGGCAGCTGTAGTGTGATAAATTTTGGCAGTTAGTGCATCCATCAATTTAAAATCCCTAATCTTAGACCTAACTCTTTCCAAATCTGGAGATTCCCCTGTTCGCTATTTTTCAGATACAGCTCTTCGAGCTGCGGAGAGAAGCTTATTAAGTAACTTATCATGCCCTTGAGACAAGTCCGCTAAGGGTTTAGACAAAAGATACAACTGAGGTGAAAAGGGAAATGTATATTGAAAAATTTCAGAAAGCATTTTCTGAATCTGGGTCCAAAACTGCACTATAACAGGACAAGTCCACCACATGTGGAAATATGTGCCCTTTTCGCCACACAAGCGCCAACATAAGTCTGATGTCGAGACTCCCATCTTATTCAATTGAACTGGGGTTGTGTACCACTGAAAAATTAATTTCAGTGATTGCTCTTGAAATTGAGTGCAAATAGAGACATTTTTAGCTTTTTCCCAGATTTCATTCCAGTCATCTAGAGTCATAATTAACCCCAGGTCTCGTGCCCAAGCCTTAACATATGATAATTCTTGCCAATCTAAAATATGTGTAATCCCGTCATAAATCTGTGATATTAACCCTGAAGATGCTAATTTTGGGTAGCACAATTGTTCAAACCAAGTCTGTTTAGACCAAGCCGCACACTTAATATGTGGCTTGGATGCAAAGCTCCGAACCTGAATATAACAAAAAAATCCTTCGTACACAAGGTAGAGCGAGAGCTAAAGATTCAAAAGAGACACATGATGGACCATTATAAAGGTGACAAAGTCGCTGCAGTCCAGCTTTTTCCAGAGCCCCAAAAATTTGGGGCTCCATCCCTGGAGTAAATTCTAAATTGCGGAACAAGGGGGTAAGAGGAGAAGGAAAACAAGTTAGTTCGGCTTTAAGTGCTAGCATGTTCCACAATCTAACTGAATTTACTATGGCGGGGCAAGTAGTGTCTAGGTGAGGCCTATGTTCTTTTAACATCCATATCCAAAATTGTGTTTGGTCTGGCACTATAAGTGCCGATTCCAGGTCGACCCACCCATGCGAGCCCCTTGGCGAATGCCACATCACTATTTGTGCTAATTGCGCTGCCTTGTAGTATGTTAATAAAGATGGAAGCCCTAATCCCCCCTTATCCCGTGAGCGATATAACACCTGTTGGGAAACTCTATATCTTTTGCCCCCCAGACAAAGTTGTCTATAGTGGATTGTAATAAACATAGATCTGCTGTCTTGATAGCGATCGGGAGGGCCTGAAAAAAATAAAGCAACCGTGGTGAGATATTCTAGACAAAGGATGGTGCAGCGCCACACTATATGTATCCACCACCACGGCACCCCAGATAGCCAATATCAGGATATAGTGGTTTCCCCTGCACCAATATACACAGAATATAAAATATGTATAACCTGAATCGGCGCACACAATGCTTTCTGGGGTCCTAGGATCTCACATGTACATAGAAGAGAATAAACAATAATAGTGTAACACCATAGGTAGCAATTGATATATTAATACAAGTAATCTCCCACTCACAAGTCTAGAGCCTTATCACTGGCTCTAAGTGGGTCCAGGCGTGTGGGTAATTTATCTTCCAACTTCTCAGGTGACCCCACCTTATTTGGGCTGTTATGGCCAGAATCATATAGTGGAAGACAAAAAAGAGAAGAACACTCCTTGTGCAGATCTGTGAGAACTATAACATAATCAGTTCGAGATTTTGTACTCACATTTCTTCTCCAGAATAAGCGCCCATGGGTTTTTTGGGAAACCCAAAGAAAAACCACTTCGTATCCAAAAAGATGGCACAGCGACAACAGGCACAGGAATTCAAAATAAAATTTATTTTAAAAACAATGACTCCAGAATGCGTTTCGCCGCTTAAAATCGTGGCTTCATCAGCTGGTGTAAGTGCATTTAGTCCATGGGTCCTTATATAGTGACCACTAGTGTCTTTAAGGGTCTCCAGGTGTCCTGTTCTGTGCTTTAATGGTTCCGGTGTTCCCCCGAACGTCTAGCATTGGGCGCCACCATTTTGCGCATGCGCAGTACCACTTCCGCGTTCCACTGCGTTTCAACCAGAATTCTCCACTTCCGGTTTAGGTTCACTCGCTTTACGAATGCGCCAGTCCGGAGTACGGGGCTTCTGGAGATCTCTTTCGTTTATAACACAGCTCAAATTGAAAGATATACAGTTGTGTTAAAAATTATTCAACCCCCACTGAAATTGAGTGTTTTGGCCAGTTTGACATTGATTTTGATCATTCAGTCATCTTGCTTACAATTAAATCAAAGAGGCACGTGTAGGTCAGACAAATATAACATAACATTTATAATGAAATAACCACAAATGTCTTTTCTGTACTCACATCATTATCAGTTTTATTCAACCCCCAAGTGACATTCAATCTTAGTACTTAGTACAACATCCTTTTACAGTTATAATAGCTTTTAAACGTGAAGCATAGCTTGACACAAGTGTCTTGCAGCGATCTACGGGTATCTTCGCCCATTCGTCATGGGCAAAAGCCTCTAGTTCAGTCACATTCTTAGGCTTGCGCACTGCAACTGCTTTCTTTAAGTCCCACCAGAGGTTCTCAATCAGATTTAAGTCAGGTGACTGCGATGGCCACTCCAAAATGTTCCAGCCTTTAATCTGCAACCATGCTCTAGTGGACTTAAGAGTGACATTGTCCTGGGATCATTGTCCTGTTGAAAGGTCCAACGTCTTCCAAGCCTCAGGCTTGTGACAGACTGCATCACATTGTCATCCAATATCTCCTGGTACTGAAGAGAATTCATGGTACCTTGCACACGCTGAAGCTTCCCTGTACCTGCAGAAGCAAAACAGCCCCAAAGCATGATTGACCCCCCGCCATGCTTCACAGTAGGCAAGGTGTTCTTTTCTTCATAGGCCTTGTTCTTCCTCCTCCAAACATAGCGTTGATCCATGGGCCCAAACAGTTCTAATTTTGTTTCATCAGTCCACAGAACACTATCCCAAAACTTCTGTGGTTTGTCCACCTCACTTTTGGCATACTGCAGTCGACTCTTCTTATTCTTTGGAGACAGCAAGGGGGTGCGCCTGGGAGTTCTGGCATGGAGGCCTTCATTACGCAGTGTGCGCCGTATTGTCTGAGCTGAAACTTCAGTACCCACATCTGACAAATCTTTTCTCAGTTCCTCAGCAGTCACACGGGAACTTTTCTCCACTCTACGCTTCAGGTAGCGCACAGCAGTCGAAGTCAGCATCTTCTTTCTGCCACGACCAGGTAGCGTTTCAACAGTGCCCTTTGCCTTGAATTTGCGAATGATGCTTCCTATGGTCTCTCTTGGTATGTTTAACATCTTTGCAATCTTCTTATAGCCTTTGCCCTTCCTGTGAAGAGTAATCACCTCTTCTCTTGTCTTCCTGGACCATTCTCTTGACTTCACCATGTTTGTAACCACACCAGTAAATGTCTAGAAGGAGCTGAGTATCACAGTCATTTTAAAGCTGCCTAATTGGTGCTTATTATGCTTTATTGCTGCTCCGTGACATCCACAGGTGTTTTCAATACCTGATTGAAAACACTTGAATGAACCTCTGTTCTTCAGAGTGGTAGTCTTTAAGGGGTTGAATAATTGTGTCAATGAAGAATTCACAAAAGAAACATTTACTACTGTATTACAAAACCAATTGATGTCATTTTAGTTGCATATGGTTCTTTAAAAAGTCCTTGTAGGATTTCATTCTGAATACAATTACAAATGTACACTAAATTCCCTAAAACCCTTTACAGCATTGGGGGTTGAATAATTTTGAACACAACTGTATATGTTTAGAGATAAAAACAAGTGGGATTTCTTTTCTAAAAAATTTGGTCACCATGCATCTCGCAAGACTCTTTTAATCACCTCATGGCAAAAAGGGCATATTTGCCTAAAACTAATTTATCACAAAAACGGCTGTTAAAAACTATCCATGTCCTTACAAAAAGATCACAATCTTAAAAATGGGGCACATGTTGTTTAGTTGTGGGCCAGTGATCATATTTAAGGCTTGTGGTATATATTAACCAGTGCATGAATCCTCTAAAGTGTGTGTACTTTTATTTATTGTGCATATTGTTAATAATCCTATTTAAAGTGCTATCTTATTTCCCAATAAACTAAAATACGATCCCTATGAATTTCTTCCATGTGTATTCTATAAGATATACTCCTTATACAAAAAATGCAACTTCTTATATGAGAAACCTTATATAAAATTATGACTTCTGTGCTGTGAATAAAATCTATCTAGTAGTCATTTTATTTTTATTTTTTATCTTCAATCCTTTTACCTATTCCCTTTATTCTCCCCTAATGTGCTAACCCCTAAAATCCTTGTGAATAAATATAATTCTTTATAAAGTGCATACAATCCAATAACTACTTATTAAAGTGCATAATGCCATTGATTGATAGAAAAATGGTCACACTCTGTTTTTTATCCATTGACAATTATATTGGAGTGGTGGATGCCAATACATACATAAACATTACAAGTTGTCATGATCCGTCCTGGTTAAAGGGAGTTCCAAGGGGACAGTTTTTGCGCTTGAGGAGAAATTGTTCGGACCTCAGTACTTTTGAGCAACAGGCAAGCCAGCTAAAAGAAAACTTCTTGGAAAAAGGGTATGATGCACTAGAATTGGACACGGTTATAAATAAACTAAAACAGGAAGATCGAGAGGGTCTACTCCAATATAAACCAAAGAAAAACACAAATGAAGGGGAAGTCCTTTTTATTTGCGATTACAACAGCAAAGCCAAAAATATAAAGAAAATAATAAAGAAACATTGGCATGTTCTCCGAAGAGATAAAGATTTGAACGGTATATTGGGAGAACGACCTAGAGTTGTTTATAGAGGGGTCAAGAACCTCAAAGCTTATCTGGTACACAGCAAACCAAAAAATAACAAAAAAAGAGATTTAAATAAATTTAATCTCAAGAATGGTTATTATGTTTGTGGACAATGCCTAGCCTGCAGATCAACTGCTAATAGGAAAAATTGTATAACAGAGTATACCAATCGGAAGAATGGGCAAAATGTGCAAATGAAAGAGGTTCTAAATTGCTGCTCAAAGAACGTAATATACCTCTTGGAATGTCCCTGCGGTTTGCAGTACATTGGGCGCACAAAAAGAGCCCTAAATGTAAGGATTTCTGAACACGTACGCAACATTAGAAAATTGTATGATAAACACTCTGTCTCATTACACTTCAAACTCAAACATGGAGGTTCTCCGATCGGGTTGAAGTTTATGGCTATGAAAAAGGTATATAAAATGGATGTAGATGAAGATATTGCTATTAAATTGGGACAAGAGGAGATGCGGAGCATTTTTGAAATGGGCACTATGGCACCAAATGGGTTAAATAACGACTTTGAAGTTGTCCATTTTTTATAAATGGACACAAGTCATTATGCATCTCTCATGATTCCATTTTTTATTTTTTTTTATATTCCCCTTTCCCTCTCTCCCCCTATAAAGAGATGCGCAATAAGTAGGTTAAATAAATACACTTTATGGAGGAATTGACCATGTCCAGAAATGAGTGCATATGATTGTTAGGTTGTAGAAATGCACTTATGTACACAATTTTTAGTAATAAACTTAATTATAGGAAATAATATTCACAGTATATCAATAGGATAACTTGATTTGTACATTAATCATCTAAAAATTAGTAAGAACTATTCGATTATTGTTAAGTATTTTAATATATTGGTCAAAAATGGAGTATGACTACTGCTCTATTAACTAATGGCAATGCACACTTTAATAAGCCACAATTATTTGGTTAATTATATGCACTTTAAATAATAAATCAAATTAATATAAGGATTGTAGTTTTGCACAGGTATATATATCGATTACAAGAGTTTTTATAGATATTGTTAGATATAATGTCACTATAATCATTAATGATAGATAATATAATACACATATTGGCAAGCCAAAAGTTTATGCATATTTAGGGGATCTATAAAATAGTTAAATATCTAATCGTAGTATCACGCACTCCAATATAATTGTCAATGGATAAAAAACAGAGTGTGACCATTTTTCTATCAATCAATGGCATTATGCACTTTAATAAGTAGTTATTGGATTGTATGCACTTTATAAAGAATTATATTTATTCACAAGGATTTTAGGGGTTAGCACATTAGGGGAGAATAAAGGGAATAGGTAAAAGGATTGAAGATAAAAAATTAAAAATAAAATGACTACTAGATAGATTTTATTCACAGCACAGAAGTCATAATTTTATATAAGGTTTCTCATATAAGAAGTTGCATTTTTTGTATAAGGAGTATATCTTATAGAATACACATGGAAGAAATTCATAGGGATCGTATTTTAGTTTATTGGGAAATAAGATAGCACTTTAAATAGGATTATTAACAATATGCACAAATAAATAAAAGTACACACACTTTAGAGGATTCATGCACTGGTTAATATATACCACAAGCCTTAAATATGATCACTGGCCCACAACTAAACAACATGTGCCCCATTTTTAAGATTGTGATCTTTTTGTAAGGACATGGATAGTTTTTAACAGCCGTTTTTGTGATAAATTAGTTTTAGGCAAATATGCCCTTTTTGCCATGAGGTGATTAAAAGAGTCTTGCGAGATGCATGGTGACCAAATTTTTTAGAAAAGAAATCCCACTTGTTTTTATCTCTAAACATATATATCTTTCAATACAACGGAAATGGTAAGCGCCCGAAATGTGTAATTGCCCAATACCCAGCTAGACCAGAAAGTAGTGGTTTCCCCCAAACCAAGAACAAACACTTAAGTATGGTACGTATCTGGTCAGCGTGAAAGATGGAACGCAAGGGATGTTTAGGCAAGTCTTGTAGTGGTTTCCTCCGTGGAGGTTCAACATGTGAGAAATAAGAAGACAAAAATACTACATTGGTGTAGTAGGCCTCACACAGGATATACAGAGTACATGTGCTGGAAGAATGTTCACTCACAAGTCTAGAGCCCCAACACTGGCTCTGAACGGGTAAACGCCTTTGGGTTATTTTTCTAAAGATGTTCTCAGGTAACCCACTCCTTTTGTCTGCGATTCTTCCCAGCTCTCTCGATGAGGGAAATGTAAAGTAAAGCAGAAACAATCTCTGTGTGTATATGAATAGCAACAATCGAATAAAATTCCTAACAGAGTGACAACTCACATTTGATGGAGCTTTTTCAAGCTCAGGATATGCGCCTATGGATTTTGTGTGGTCAAATCCAAAAAAAAGGTTGGATGCTGGAACTCGTTCTTTAAAACATTTATTAAAATTAACAAGAGTTAAAATAAAGCAGATAGTAGTCCAGGACGCGTTTCGCCGCTAATCACGGCTTCTTCAGCTGGTATCATCTGGCTAGAACCTCCAAGCATCATGTTATAGTCACACAAAACAAAAGTGTAATTGGTCCCACATGTCACCAATTTGCGAGTGGCGTGCGCTCCACGCCTCTCTTTGGAACCTCTCCACATTCTGCCGGTACGGCGCCATCTTGCGCAGGCGCAATGCGCAACTTCCGCGTTTCACAGTGCGTTTCAGTGTTGCCGCCGATCTCTACTTCGTTCCTAAACATTTGCTCCCGAACGTCACACAGGGAAAACAATGGGACACAGTCAATACATATATCGGTACACTGTACCCTGTCTCAAATGAGAGAGACAAATTTATACCATTCATGGGATCTATTCCTCAGACGTGTGTGGGGGAACAATAGGCTGCAATTAATGTATACATCAATGCATAAAACTTAATCTCCACAGGGAGAATGGTATTCTAAATGTGTTGGTATCTTTTTTTGTGTAACAATTGGGGCCAATATAATGGAGGAATAGGCCTATCATTATAATCAACTAAATTACAAATATAGTTTAAAGGATCATTATATGCAGTTTGATAGAATGCATAATATAGGTTGGTTCATTATATATAATAATAGATATGTGATAAATTATGTGTCAATATAATTATTTGATATTTATTATAATTATTTTATCTTTTAGTTCTTTAATGTGGTTTTACTATATACCCTCGATTGTGGTTCTTAATTAAATTAATATAGAGTGATAAATATATCATCAAAAATACTAATTATGACATAAATCTTAAATGTGTATCCAAATTAAACAAAATTAATTGTGAAGTGAGTATAATAAGACATGACATATATCTCATGATTATGGTCTATTTGGTTGATATAAAACCAAGTTCGGTGGTGATGTGTAGAATAAAGTCTTAAAAATATTACATCCTTTTTTATTGATATATTGTTCCCTCTCCTTTGGTGGTTTTATTTTTATTATCTTATTAATGCCTTTATAATAGAGTGTTATGGAAGTGTGAGAGAAAAGAAAAAAATTTTTTTTTTTTTTCCCCTTTTCCTTCTCCCTTCCCTTTTTTATGTTTCTGACGTGCTCTGATATCCTTACATTTAGTGCTCTTTTAGTTCGGCCTATATACTGTAGACCGCACGTACATTCTAGCATATAGATAATGTTTTTGGAAAAACAGTTAAGGACCCCCCTAATGGGGACTTCCTGATTACTTTTATGGTTTTGGTATGATCCTCTAAACCCTTTCCTATTACAGGTGGACCTGCATGCTAAGCACTGTCCACAATTGTAAAAGCCCTCCTTTAATTGGAAAAAATCTCTTCTGCAATTTATCTTTTTGGCTTTGCTGTGAACCAAATTGGTTTTTAGATTCTTTGCCCCTCTGAAGATAATTTTTGGTACCTTTCCTACGAAGTCCTTGAGATCTTTATCATTATGTAATATATGCCAATGCCTTTTAAATTTTTTTTGACATATGATGCTTTATTGCTATAATCGCAAATAAAACTCACTTCTTCGCTTTCTAATCTTCTCTTAGGTTTATATTTTAATAAATCTTCACGTTTTTTTGGGCTAGGTTATCTATAATACAATTTAGATTATCTTCTCTATAGCCTTTTTCCAGGAAATCTTTTTTCAAAGTGTCTGCTTGCTTTTTAAAAATTTCACCATCCGTGCAGTTTCTCCTTAATCGGACAAATTGTCCTTTAGGGACACTTTCTAACCAAACAGGATTATGACAGCTGGACTTGTCTATGAAAGTATTAGTGTCAACCTCCTTAAAGAAGGTTCTAGACTTTAGACAATTACCTTCCCTATATATATCCAAATCCAGAAAGGTGACATTCTCCACACTCCATTTTCTATCCAGCATAATGCCCTATTCTGGATTATCGAGGCCATTAAGGAAGGATATCAGATCCTCCTCTGCCCCTCTCCAAACAAAAAACACATCGTCGATGTAACGTCTATAGGACAAGATTTTTACTTGCGCCCAGCTACGCGAACCGTAGACAAACTGGAATTCCCAGCCTGCCATATATAGGTTCGCGTAGCTGGGCGCAAACTTTGTTCCCATAGCGGTTCCTCTACGCTGAATGAAGAAATCATCTTCAAATTTAAAATAGTTATTATTAAGTATAAATTCTATACTTTTAAGGATGTATGATATCTGATCCGTGGACATCTTGTGAGTCTTCAATAGCTCTTCTTTTACTACATTGAGGCCCATATGGTGGGGTATGCTGCTGTATAATGCGTTGACATCACAGGTGACCATTATGTCACCTGTTTGGTACTGTAGTTCTTGTAGAAGATTTAGCATACTCATTGTGTCTTTAAGATATGATGTTACTTCTTGGACAATAGGTTGTAACAAAATATCCACATACTCAGATAAGCGGCTGGTGATAGAATCAATACCCACCACTATGGGTCTTCCAGGTGGATTAGTGAGATGTTTGTGTATTTTGGGTACGATATATATATGAGGTGTTTTAGTATATTCCATTTTCAAATAATCATATTCATTTTCATTCAATATCTTGCTCTCTTTCCCTTCTAAAAGGAGGATATTTAATTTTGATCTTATGTCTTTAATAGGGTCTCCTTTCAAAGGTTCATAGGTACCAACATCACTAAAATCCGTAATACTTCTGTATTGTAAGCTTCTTTAAAAGAATAACAATCCCGCCGCCTTTATCGGCGGGTTTTATGACAATATTTTGAATCCCTTTGAAGATTTCTTAGGGCTATATTTTTCCTTAGTGAGATTATAATGCCGTTCTTTTGTGGGCATTTTTTCTAAATCTCTCATTACTAGTTTTTCAAGTTTTTATCTCATCCGAGATAACATGGCGGGGATAGAACTTTGATTTATTCTTAAGAGTAGTGTGTAGAATAGGGTCGGGATGTTGAATAGCATTTTTCTCTATAGGATTTTTTAAAAAGAATTTCTTTAGGCTGAGCTTACGCTTAAATCTCTGCAAATCTATGTACATATTAAATTTGTCTGGTCTATTAGTGGGGACAAATCTAGACTAGACTTCATCCTAGGATGGAATACTATGCTAGAAAGTTTTTCCGTATCCATGATGGACTATGTCATCCAGAAAAAAAGAGAAAAACTTCCTAAGGTTAATGACATCATAGAAATACTCTCTAAACAAATAGATCAAGAACAAAC
The DNA here is from genome assembly GCA_009667805.1 of Leptobrachium leishanense. NCBI lineage: Eukaryota > Metazoa > Chordata > Amphibia > Anura > Megophryidae > Leptobrachium > Leptobrachium leishanense. The sequence goes on along the minus strand of CM019064.1, from coordinate 84,996,652 downwards.
GGTAGAAAATATTGTTGAGATTAATAAAACTTTGGAGGAAAAACTAGATAAAATAGAAAAGGACATTCTGGTGATCAAAAAAAAGAAATATGAAAGAGATATTGAAGATTATAGAAGAGGCAACATACATGGGAATTATAACAATAATGCGATTGAAAGACAGTCTGACATTAACAACGATAAAAGAGAACCCAGATTTAGAAGTTGGAATAACAATGGCCGATTATGGCATGACAATTACCGAAAGAGTAATAACAATGAGATTATCAATAGGTATCACAATAATAATAGATACCAGAATAATTGGAGAACAGAAAATGATAGGAGGTATAACAACCCTCATCAATATAACAATACAAATTACAATAATAATTTTGGTCGAAACAGAAATTATAATGCTTATCAATCCGATAGACCTCCAACAAGAGAAGAAAATGGGGGGGATGGCAACAAAAGGAAAGACCACCCCTTAATGAATGGTCTACTGTTCGGAGACAACCGGTTAACGGAAGTTTTAGGCATAGTAACCAACAAAATCCACCCCAGAACGGGAGACCGCAAAATAAAGAAAGGGAAGAAGCAATTAGAAATGTTGTCCCCCTCACAAACAGATTCTCTGTTCTTAAAGAACATGTTGGAGAGGAGGTGTTTTGGAAGGACCCATTACAAAGAGGGGAGGAACAGGGAGACTACAGAGATTTAGACGTGAGATTAGAGAAAAGGGGAGTACAAAAAAGATCCTGGGAAAAACCAGAAGAGGAAAGAGAGCTGGAAAATACGTATGTAAGAGAAAAAAGAGAAAGGAGATAATTTCAACTAGTGGCATATTTAACCTGAGTAACAGAACTCTTTTGGATGTGGAAACTAGAGTTTTGAATAAAGGCCTAAAATTTGTCCCCACTAATAGACCAGACAAATTTAATATGTACATAGATTTGCAGAGATTTAAGCGTAAACTCAGCCTAAAGAAATTCTTTTTAAAAAATCCTATAGAGAAAAATGATATTCAACATCCCGACCCTATTCTACACACTACTCTTAAGAATAAATCAAAGTTCTATCCCCGCCATGTTATCTCGGATGAGATAAAAACTTTTGAAAAACTTGTAATGAGAGATTTAGAAAAAATTCCCACAAAAGAACGGCATTATAATCTCACTAAGGAAGAAAATATAGCCCTAAGAAATCTTCAAAGGGATTCAAATATTGTCATAAAACCCGCCGATAAAGGCGGCGGGATTGTTATTCTTTCTAAAGAAGCTTACAATACAGAAGTATTACGGATTTTGAGTGATGTTGGTACCTATGAACCTTTGAAAGGAGACCCTATTAAAGACATAAGATCAAAATTTAATATCCTCCTTTTAGAAGGGAAAGAGAGCAAGATAGTGAATGAAAAGGAATATGATTATTTGAAAATGGAATATACTAAAACACCTCATATATATATCGTACCCAAAATACACAAACATCTCACTAATCCACCTGGAAGACCCATAGTGGCGGGTATTGATTCTATCACCAGCCGCTTATCTGAGTATGTGGACATTTTGTTACAACCTATTGTCCAAGAAGTACCATCATATCTTAAAGACACAATGAGTATGGTAAATCTTCTACAAGAACTACAGTACCAAACAGGTGACATAATGGTCACCTGTGATGTCAACGCATTATACAGCAGCATACCCCACCATATGGGCCTCAATGTAGTAAAAGAAGAGCTATTGAAGACTCACAAGATGTCCACGGATCAGATATCATACATCGTTAAAAGTATAGAATTTATACTTAATAATAACTATTTTAAATTTGAAGATGATTTCTTCATTCAGCATAGAGGAAACGCTATGGGAACAAAGTTTGCGCCCAGCTACGCGAACCTATATATGGCAGGCTGGGAATTCCAGTTTGTCTACGGTTCGCGTAGCTGGGCGCAAGTAAAAATCTTGTCCTATAGACGTTACATCGACGATGTGTTTTTTGTTTGGAGAGGGGCAGAGGAGGATCTGATATCCTTCCTTAATGGCCTCGATAATCCAGAATGGGGCATTAAGATGGATAGAAAATGGAGTGTGGAGAATGTCACCTTTCTGGATTTGGATATATATAGGGAAGGTAATTGTCTAAAGTCTAGAACCTTCTTTAAGGAGGTTGACACTAATACTTTCATTGACAAGTCCAGCTGTCATAATCCTGTTTGGTTAGAAAGTGTCCCTAAAGGACAATTTGTCCGATTAAGGAGAAACTGCACGGATGTTGAAATTTTTAAAAAGCAAGCAGACACTTTGAAAAAAGATTTCCTGGAAAAGGGCTATAGAGAAGATAATCTAAATTGTATTATAGATAACCTAGCCCAAAAAAACGTGAAGATTTATTAAGATATAAACCTAAGAGAAGATTAGAAAGCGAAGAAGTGAGTTTTATTTGCGATTATAGTAATAAAGCATCATATGGCAAAAAAAATTTTAAAAGGCATTGGCATATATTACATAATGATAAAGATCAAGGACTTCGTAGGAAAGGTACCAAAAATTATCTTCAGAGGGGCAAAGGCCGATCTAAAAGAGCACTAAATGTAAGGATATCAGAGCACGTCAGAAACATAAAAAAAGGTTTTGAACAACATTCAGTTTCCCTTCACCACAAAAAGATACATAATAAAATCCCTGTTGGTCTAAAATTCACAGCACTGAAACAAATTAAACAAATGGATGCAGGTGAAGATTTTATTAAAAGGTTGGGTCAAGAGGAAATGCGTACCATATTTGAAATGGGCACTTTGTCACCGGGTGGATTAAACGATGACTTTGAAGTCACCCACTTCCTGTAAGTTCAAATGAGCGGGCCAACTTCTCAAGTGTTGTAAAAAGGGGAAAGGGAAGGGAGAAGGAAAGGGGGAAAAAAAGAAAAAATTATTATTTTTTTTTTTTTTATTTTTTTTTCTCTCACACTTCCATAACACTCTATTATAAAGGCATTAATAAGATAATAAAAATAAAACCACCAAAGGAGAGGGAATAATATATCAATAAAAAAGGATGTAATATTTTTAAGACTTTATTCTACACATCACCACCAGTTCGTTTTATATCAACCAAATAGACCATAATCATGAGATATATGTCATGTCTTATTATACTCACTTCACAATTAATTTTGTTTAATTTGGATACACATTTAAGATTTATGTCATAATTAGTATTTTTGATGATATATTTATCACTCTATATTAATTTAATTAAGAACCACAATCGAGGGTATATAGTAAAACCACACTAAATAAATAACTAAAAGATAAAATAATTATAATAAATATCAAATAATTATATTGACACATAATTTATCACATATCTATTATTATATATAATGAACCAACCTATATTATGCATTCCATCAAACTGCATATAATGATCCTTTAAACTATATTTGTAATTTAGTTGATTATAATGATAGGCCTATTCCTCCATTATATTGGCCCCAATTGTTACACAAAAAAGATACCAACACATTTAGAATACCATTCTCCCTGTGGAGATTAAGTTTTATGCATTGATGTATACATTAATTGCAGCCTATTGTTCCCCCACACACGTTTGAGGAATAGATCCCATGAATGGTATAGGTACCGGTTTAGCCATTTGAGCATATTGAGAAATGTGTAATTAGTACATTGCGCCTGTATATTATGGTGCTGTATTCGTAGAATTTATGCACATTTTTATTTTTGGAACAGCTATTTTTTTATATTTTTTTAATTTTTTTGTTGTTCCGGATTTTCCTTTTATCCTTTGGTTTTTTAATATATATATAAAAATAAATCGATAAGAACACATCTTCATTTGGGAAGTTTGTCTCTCTCATTTGAGACAGGGTACAGTGTACCGATATATGTATTGACTGTGTCCCATTGTTTTCCCTGTGTGACGTTCGGGAGCAAATGTTTAGGAACGAAGTAGAGATCGGCGGCACCACTGAAACGCATTGTGAAACGTGGAAGTTGCGCATTGCGCCTGCGCAAGATGGCGCCGTACCGGCAGAATGTGGAGAGGTTCCAAAGAGAGGCGTGGAGCGCACTCCACTCGCAAATTGGTGACATGTGGGACAATTACACTTTTGTTTTGTGTGACTATAACATGATGCTTGGAGGTTCTAGCCAGATGATACCAGCTGAAGAAGCCGTGATTAGCGGCGAAACGCGTCCTGGACTACTATCTGCTTTATTTTAACTTTTGTTAATTTTAATAAATGTTTTAAAGAACGAGTTCCAGCATCCAACGTTTTTTTTGGATTTGACCACACAAAATCCATAGGCGCATATCCTGAGCTTGAAAAAGCTCCATCAAATGTGAGTTGTCACTCTGTTAGGAATTTTATTCGATTGTTTCTGCTTTACTTTACATTTCCCTCATCGAGAGAGCTGTGAAGAATCGCAGACAAAAGGAGTGGGTTACCTGAGAACATCTTTAGAAAAATAACCCAAAGGCGTTTACCCGCTCAGAGCCAGTGTTGGGGCTCTAGACTTGTGAGTGAACATTCTTCCAGCACATGTACTCTGTATATCCTGTGTGAGGCATACTACACCAATGTAGTATTTTTGTCTTCTTATTTCTCACATGTTGAACCTCCACGGAGGAAACCACTACAAGACTTGCCTAAACATCCCTTGTGTTCCATCTTTCGCGCTGACCAGATACGTACCATACTTAAGTGTTTGTTCTTGGTTTGGGGGAAACCACTACTTTCTGGTCTAGCTGGGTATTGGGCAATTACACATTTCGGGCGCTTACCATTTCCGTTGTATTGAAAGATATATATGTTTAGAGATAAAAACAAGTGGGATTTCTTTTCTAAAAAATTTGGTCACCATGCATCTCGCAAGACTCTTTTAATCACCTCATGGCAAAAAGGGCATATTTGCCTAAAACTAATTTATCACAAAAACGGCTGTTAAAAACTATCCATGTCCTTACAAAAAGATCACAATCTTAAAAATGGGGCACATGTTGTTTAGTTGTGGGCCAGTGATCATATTTAAGGCTTGTGGTATATATTAACCAGTGCATGAATCCTCTAAAGTGTGTGTACTTTTATTTATTTGTGCATATTGTTAATAATCCTATTTAAAGTGCTATCTTATTTCCCAATAAACTAAAATACGATCCCTATGAATTTCTTCCATGTGTATTCTATAAGATATACTCCTTATACAAAAAAATGCAACTTCTTATATGAGAAACCTTATATAAAATTATGACTTCTGTGCTGTGAATAAAATCTATCTAGTAGTCATTTTATTTTTAATTTTTTATCTTCAATCCTTTTACCTATTCCCTTTATTCTCCCTAATGTGCTAACCCCTAAAATCCTTGTGAATAAATATAATTCTTTATAAAGTGCATACAATCCAATAACTACTTATTAAAGTGCATAATGCCATTGATTGATCGAAAAATGGTCACACTCTTTTTTTATCCATTGACAATTATATTGGTGCGTGATACTACGATTAGATATTTAACTATTTTATAGATCCCCTAAATATGCATAAACGTTTGGCTTGCCAATATGTGTATTATATTATCTATCATTAATGATTATAGTGACATTATATCTAACAATATCTATAAATACTCTTGTAATCGATATATATACCTGTGCAAAACTACAATCCTTATATTAATTTGATTTATTATTTAAAGTGCATATAATTAACCAAATAATCGTGGCTTATTAAAGTGTGCATTGCCATTAGTTAATAGAGCAGTAGTCATACTCCATTTTTGACCAATATATTAAAATACTTAACAATAATCGAATAGTTCTTACTAATTTTTAGATGATTAATGTGCAAATCAAGTTATCCTATTGATATACTGTGAATATTATTTCCTATAATTAAGTTTATTACTAAAAATTGTGTACATAAGTGCATTTCTACAACCTAACAATCATATGCACTCATTTCTGGATATGGTCAATTCCTCCATAAAGTGTATTTATTTAACCTACTTATTGCGCATCTCTTTATAGGGGGAGAGAGGGAAAAGGGAATATAAAAAAAAAAATTGAATCATGAGAGATGCATAATGACTTGTGTCCATTTATAAAAAATGGACAACTTCAAAGTCGTTATTTAACCCATTTGGTGCCATAGTGCCCATTTCAAAAATGCTCCGCATCTCCTCTTGTCCCAATTTACTAGCAATATCTTCATCTACATCCATTTTATATACTTTTTTTCATAGCCATAAACTTCAACCCGATCGGAGAACCTCCATGTTTGAGTTTGAAGTGTAATGAGACAGAGTGTTTATCATACAATTTTCTTATGTTGCGTACGTGTTCAGAAATCCTTACATTTAGGGCTCTTTTTGTGCGCCCAATGTACTGCAAACCGCAGGGACATTCCAAGAGGTATATTTCGTTCTTTGAGCAGCAATTTAGAACGTCTTTCATTTGCACATTTTGCCCATTCTTCCGATTGGTATACTCTGTTATACAATTTTTCCTATTAGCAGTTGATCTGCAGGCTAGGCATTGTCCACAAACATAATAACCATTCTTGAGATTAAATTTATTTAAATCTCTTTTTTTGTTATTTTTTGGTTTGCTGTGTACCAGATAAGCTTTTAGGTTCTTGACCCTGTAGAGGAAACCACTACAAGACTTGCCTAAACATCCCTTGCGTTCCATCTTTCGCGCTGACCAGATACGTACCATACTTAAGTATATATATCTTTCAATTTGAGCTGTGTTATAAATGAAAGAGATCTCCAGAAGCCCCGTACTCCGGACTGGCGCATTCGTAAAGCGAGTGAACCTAAACCGGAAGTGGAGAATTCTGGTTGAAACGCAGTGCAACGCGGAAGTGGTACTGCGCATGTGCAAAATGGCGACGCCCAACGCTAGACGTTCGGGGGAACACCGGAACCATTAAAGCACAGAACAGGACACCTGGAGACCCTTAAAGACACTAGTGGTCACTATATAAGGACCCATGGACTAAATGCACTTACACCAGCTGATGAAGCCGCGATTTTAAGCGGCGAAATACGTTCTGGAGTCATTGTTTTTAAAATAAATTTTATTTCGAATTCCTGTTCCTGTTGTAGCTGTGCCATCTTTCTGGATACAAAGTGGTTTTTCTTTGGGTTTCCCAAAAAACCCATCGGCGCTTATTCTGGAGAAGAAATGTGAGTACAAAATCTCGAACTGATTATGTTATAGTTCTCACAGATCTGCGCAAGGAGTGTTCTTCTCTTTTTTGTCTTCCACTATATGATTCTGGCCATAACAGCCCAAATAAGGTGGGGGTCACCTGAGAAGTTGGAAGATAAATTACCCACATGCCTGGACCCACTTAGAGCCAGTGATAAGGCTCTAGACTTGTGAGTGGGAGATTACTTGTATTAATATATCAATTGCTACCTATGGTGTTACATTATTATTGTTTATTCTCTTCTATGTACATGTGAGATCCTAGGACCCCAGAAAGCATTGTGTGTGCCGATTCAGGTTATATATATTTTATATTCCGTGGTAAGATATTAATTTTAATACAGTGAACCCGCCCAACTCAAGATATAGAAGTCTTTCCCCAATCTGCTATATCCTTATTTATTTTACAAATCAAAGATGTTATTACAAAAGTGTCAAAAGAGTGCACCGGAGTTGCATTCCAATTCATCAATTCGACAGGTACAACTTCTAAATTGATAACCCCAATTTGAAGAGAGAAAGCGTTCAATATCAAAAGGGATGTGAAAAAGCAATGCCACAGATTTGGAGACATTAATTTTATAGCCTGAGACTGCTGAGTAAGAATCTAGGAGTAATAAGAGACGAGAGACAGATCCCTTAGGTTTAGTCAAAGTTAGCAATAAATCATCCGCAAAGGCTGAAAGTTTGAATGTGTCCCCTCCAACCTTAAAACCCTCTATTGTGGAGTCTGATCTGATTGAAATAAAAAGGGGCTCTAACTCCAGGGAAAATAAGAGGGGAGAGAGGGGACATCCCTGCCTTGTACCATTAAATAGTGGAAAGGGGATGGGGATAGCCCCTGGGATGATAATCCTGGCTAAGGGTTTGGTATATAAGATTGTCAATGCTGTCAGAAATTTCTGAGGGAAACGCTGACGGGCCAGCAGTTTAAAAAGAAACGGCCACTCAACCCGGTCAAAGGCCTTCTCTGCATCAAGAGAAAGAAGCAGAGACGGAACTCCACGTGTTTTCCCCAGCCATGCCAGATCACAGGCCTGTCTCGTATTTTCATAGGCCTGGCGGCCCGGGATAAAGCCCACCTGATCGGGGTGTATGAGCCCGGGGAGTAGAGGATTAAGCCTTTTGGCCAGTACTTTTGCAAATATTTTAATATCAGAATTGAGAAGTGAGATTGAACGGTAACTACCCACCAGTAAGGCGTCCTTCCCTGGTTTATGTATAAGTGCTATGTCAGCTAAACAAGAATCTGGGGAAAAGCCTTCCCCTGCCATTGAATTATTACACATTTTTACCAGGTGTGGGAGTAATATATGGAGGAACTCTTTATAATATTGAATGGATATACCATCTGGCCCTGGGGCCGCATGTGGACGTAGGGAACGGACCGCTGCGGTAACTTCGTCTGCTGTAATTGGGGAATTAAGGGCCTCAATCTGATCTTCATTTAGATAAGGTAACTCAATTTTATTCAAAAAATCATTAATCAATGAGGTATAAGTTTCATTTGAGCCGATATGCGTGGGGGAATGATTATATAAACTTTTAAAATAATCAGTAAATAATGTACTTATACGTATGGGGCAACGTGTCAGGTTGCCCGCTTCATCTAAAAGAGACATATTCGAGAAAGAGGGAGGTCTAAAACTTTTGTTTCTTGTGGTGCGGCTCCATCCCTGTTCTTATATTAAACCACACTGACTGGTGATCACTAGATCCCAAATTTTCACCTACAACAACGTCTGATACCAAACCTCCATTTGTGAGTATTAAATCCAATTTGACTTCTTTACGGGTCGGCTCCTCAACTACTTGTGTTAGAGATAATCCCAGTAGGGAGTTTAGAATATTTGTACTCCTGGTGCACCCAGCTATTTTGGTTTCCAGTTCACATCAGGAAGATTAAAGTCCCCCTTCATTGTCATTTTGGCTATTTCCTCCACTAGCAGATTATCTAGCTCTTCTACTTGTCCAGGGGGTCTATAGATCACACCTACTCGAGCTACTGTATGATTAGCTAATGTTAGCGTAACCCAAACTGACTCTATGTTCACCTCGCTCACTTTTATTTGGTTCGTTTTTATATTGTTTTTTACATACAGAGCCACTCCTCCTCCTTTCCTACCTTCTCTGTCTTTTCTATATAAAGAGTACCCTGGTATTTGTTATGTCCAAGTTATTTTTCTCACTGAACCATGTCTCAGTAACCGCCACTAAATCTACTTTTTCAGCTGCCATCATTGCCTCCAGTTCATTGATTTTATTGACTAAACTGCGAGCATTTATAGACACGACTCTGAGCTTGTCATTTCTTAGCCCGCATGTTGCTTGCACCCTCATATTTAGTTTTGGGGGACAATCGGACAGATTGTTTTTTACCCTTTTGTCCCCTCTCCTAGTTTAAATATTCCTTTGTGAAACCTTTGAACTTCTCACTGAGAACATATGTTCCCCTATGAGTAAGATGCAAACCATCTTTTTTATACATTTCCTTTCTGCTCCAATTAGAGCTATCATGGGACACAAAGCCAAATCCTTGTTCCCGACACCATTCCCGAAGCCACAAATTAAATTACCTAGTGCGCATCTGCATATCTTGAGTGTTATGCACAGGTAGAACTTCAGAGAACGACACCGTGGACGCAATCTGCTGTATTTCACCTCCAAGAACACAAAAATCTTCCTTAATCTCAGAAACCTCATTGCTAGCCAAGTCATTTGTCCCTAGATGGACTAGAACGTCCACTTCCCCTTCCTGCTTTGCTTGTTTGACAATATTGAGAATACGTTTCCTGTCTCTACGCATTTTAAGCAAAATTAGTATGACACTTAAACCTATATTTGAACCTTTTGTACTCTAACCCTGAACTCTGTGGACTTGCTACTTATATGAGTAAAGTGCTGATGGCTATCACTGCAGGATAGCAGCTTTACTCTCTTCTTACTCTACCAGAACCTACTGGTGCTCACCTGTTATAGGGATTTGTTTGTCTATCTGTCCATTTGTATTAGGGATACCACAAGGACCATCTTAAGGATCCTTAGAGACAGAACTTTTAAGGAGATACACTCTGTACCCTCTCCTCTGTTAAGAAAATATATTAAACAAATCAAATCAGTTTTCCTATTTTATAATTAGTGAGGAGAAGGGGGGTTTGTGAGGGTCCTGAGAACGAGCAACAGCACTAGTGGCCTGCTCTACGGTGGGGGCCCGCTCAGGTCTCACAAGAAGGAAATTGTTGCTGGGTGATTCTATCATAAGAGGTGTTACCTAGTGCGCATCTGCATATCTTGAGTGTTATGCACAGGTAGAACTTCAGAGAACGACACCGTGGACGCAATCTGCATTCGCAATCGCAATCTCCAGGAAGACATCTCACCAAACCACTACTCTCCAGCTCAACACCTCTTATGATAGAATCACCCAGCAACAATTGCCTTCTTGTGAGACCTGAGCGGGCCCCCACCGTAGAGCAGGCCACTAGTGCTGTTGCTCGTTCTCAGGACCCTCACAAACCCCCCTTCTCCTCACTAATTATAAAATAGGAAAACTGATTTGATTTGTTTAATATATTTTCTTAACAGAGGAGAGGGTACAGAGTGTATCTCCTTAAAAGTTCTGTCTCTAAGGATCCTTAAGATGGTCCTTGTGGTATCCCTAATACAAATGGACAGATAGACAAACCAATCCCTATAACAGGTGAGCACCAGTAGGTTCTGGTAGAGTAAGAAGAGAGTAAAGCTGCTATCCTGCAGTGATAGCCATCAGCACTTTACTCATATAAGTAGCAAGTCCACAGAGTTCAGAGTTAGAGTACAAAAAGGTTAAAATATAGGTTTAAGTGTCATACTAATTTTGCTTAAAATGTTTTAACGTTGCAGACCATGGTGCCTGCAACAACACACTGTTTCTTCCCTACACACTAATGGTGGCAACTTGCATATATTTGAGGATTGGCATTTTTTTGGTAACATTATCGTCTGTATAATTGTCGTTTCATTTTTCTTTTCCGCTCTAATTGACTTCAGGTCCACCTGTGGATGTGTCCATCTTGATCTCATCAACTGTAATGCTCCAGATGACAGAGTCCATTCTCTTGGATCCATCATCACTCTGCCCTGGAAATTTTTGTAGGCCCTCTTAACTTAGAGCCATACAGGGCTATTCAGAGAGCGGTGAAAAGCATGAGAATGACTGGAGAATGGAAAATTCTATGTCAAAATAGCCGATTTGGAAAGTGAGATGAATGGGAGAATTTTTCTGGTTTGGCTATTTTGCCCTAGAATTTTCCATTCTCCAGTCATTCTCCTGCTTTTCACTGCTCTCTGAATAATCCTGATAGTGTTCTCTGGACCAGGAAGCTACACTGCTAATAGTCCATGAAGATGGCTCTGTGTTCAAACCACGAGATGGTGAAAAATTGACAGCATGATTTTGCTTCTCATACCTCCCAGATGAGTGAGGTTAGTCATCACTAATGCATTTTAAACTCAGATCTTTGCTCACCGGTTCTGAATGTGAACCAGAAAGTGAAGAAGAGCTTGAACTTCAGACTCGTGCTCCAGAATTACTGATACCAATGACCATGGGTAAACCATGGGTAAACTTGATACCCATATGGATCCCCACCCAGTCTCATATGCATTTATCGTAATCACAATCCATCTTAACTCTCCCAGGGGAAAACCTCTGGTGTAATTGTCACGTACTGTCAGGGATCCGTGCCTGTATGTGTGTTATACCAGTAAAGTGCCGCCTTCATTCCTCACCAGCACTGAAAGGGGTTAAATCAAGTGAAACACCAAACATACACACCACACCCTCCTGTCTGTCAATAAAAGGCGAACTCCCAAAGCAATATGGCTTTGCATTACAAGTCAACCCCTGTACTGTTCTGACCTACCTCTGTGTTTCTACTGACTACCGTGTACCAGACCCTGCTATACCCACTGACTTTGCCTCCTTGCCGCCAGCCCCTGATCTACAGACCATCCTGACCACTCTCTCTGCTTACCCATATGTACCACGCCAGGGACTCCTTCCTGCATTAGCCTGCCTACTCCAAGGTACCATCATCATATCCATGCCCTAAAGGCTCAACCTCCCCTGTACTTGGGTCCCACCAAGGCACATGCCTGGTGCCACCCTGACACGTACTTGCTTCACTCCCAAAGAGCACGTGAGTCGGCGAAATGGATGCAGGGCTAAAAATCACTATCTGTCTGCACTAGACCCAGAATGACTGCGTAGCACACAATCCGCACACCCACTTCTCTTAATTAAAAGACTGCCACCACAGGTCTAATATATATATCGAGTATGCCTAATATCCGAAACAGAGCTGACCTGAGACTCCGTTCAATTATACACACCAAAAAAGAAAACAGTTCCGTAGACTGACCCCACCAAAACCCACTTTAGTAGATCATCCCGCGCTCAAGGCTAATATAATCCCGTCTCTTCAGTTAACAAGGTTCTTATATCAAACAAAGGCAGAGCTTAATTAATGAATATTTATTAAGATGGGAAAAGATTGAATCACAGTGCACATACAGAAAAAGATATTACAATTAATAGTCACACTCATAAGCAGAAAAAATAAACTGAATTAACAACAGATCCTATCTACTTACACACGGAAGGACTCTGTCGCCAGGGAGGTTCTGGTTGGGAAAAACAGCAGTTATTTTCAATTAGTTGACCTCCAAAAATGAGCAGCTTTTAGACTTTGGGTAGGTGATTTATACAATGCTTCTTGGTCTCAGATTTCATGGACAAAGGTTTATGCGGCCCGCCCACTTGTCTTGTAACTCTCAGGCATGCTCCAAACACTTCTCAATCAATTTTTATGATACCTTTGGATTATTTTAATTCAGGTTAATTTCTAGTCAGGAGAGAACACATTCGCTCCTTTTGATATGCATATTTTAGTTACAGGGGCTCCGCTCAGGCTGAGAGACCAGTCTTTGATGTGCTCATTGGCTTGCCTTTATCATCTCAAAGGTGCTAGCTTGGCCCTCCTGCTGTGGGGGGGACACAGGACAAGGCTAACCCCCTTAGATCAAATGGTGGATTTCCCCTGGGTGAGGAAAGTTTACACACTGTAATTCACAAGAGCTTGTGATGCTTCAGGTACCAATCTATTAATTACCTCTGACATTTACACCTTCCCTGGCTTCAAAAGGAGCTTAATTGCTTTGCCCAAGACTATTCAGATCTTTTAACAAACTCCACAGAACAAATTATGCCTGCATACAAAGTAATTCTGGGCAGCAATTACAAAAAAATATTAATGTCATGGCCAAATATAATCAGAACATAGCCTAAATCCGTCACAGAGACTGTCTGCTCTTATTCACCACTTACCATTTATATAGTAATATATCCTTTGTAATTGTTAAATTACTTACATTTCTGAATTTTGAGAGAAAATGGAAATGATATCTGGTGTTATTTTCAAAGATGGAGTTTACCCACACCCACATGCATTTCTCCTCCGATCTTATTGTATTTTTACCTAGGATGAATCCCATGGCATCTATCCCCACAACCAAGTCTATATAGTCAGTCTTGAAGGGTTGGAGAAGATCATGAATGCAATCCTGAAGAGCCTAAACAGAAAGAACAGATTAGTATTGGACATAAAGAGAAAATCTTCAGGTTCTGTAGACATTACATAGTTTCAGACATCAAAAATCCTTCTACACAACCAAGTTGTCAAGTTTCACAACAGCTTACCTGCTGGTGACAATAAAGTCTGGAAGGGTCTAGCCAAGCATAATTTGGCCCTCGTTCATTGGGTGCCATTAGTGCCAAGTACCAACCTTGGCTTCTCTTATCGGTAGTCCTATCCTGGTGCAGACAGACACATGGATTGTCCCCTGCAATAAGGATATAATCAAAGTAACTATTATCAATAAATATGTAATTTTCCTGTAAACAGCAATTAACTGATAGTAAACTGCTGTTAATTAGGTTCACCACTACAAGGGCCCTATTCCTTTTGGAGTCGCAATCTGTAAGTGCAACCTCGATGAATTATCACTCCCTGTGACATGTTTGCATGGCTGAGTTACCACCAATATACCAGTAGTGGCACAAGACATTTTATGCTAAGTGTTACTACAAAGAGCGGTGACAGTCACAGCATACACTCCAGATGACTGTATAACATGGAGATACAGGGGTCACATGGACACCTGCATCTCAATCCACTGGTGCCTATGTTGTAAATGCCCAGTGTGTAGATGTGCAGTGCGCCATTAATCCACACTTTCTCCCAGCGTGGCAAATAAGTATGTGAGACACTGCAGCTTCATTCTACACTTGATAAGTAAAAGCGGACAATTGCCTTGGGACAAAACCAAAAAGTAAAAGGAAATTTAGTATTTATTGGTTTATGTTTACACTTTATATGGCCATGTTTGGTATCATTGGAAAGGCCAGATTCCGACCTGTCTAATGACACCTCAAACGATCGTCAGCTGACGTGTAATCAATTTGCGAAATGAGAAGGTGAGGTATTGCAGCGGTATTGCCAGGGCCCAAGCCACTGTGCTGCCTGCTCCATGAAATGCTGCCCGCCCCAAAAAAACAGGTGACATGTATGATCGTATCACAGAGCCCCACAGCAATGAAACACACAGTAATGTGCGGTGTGTGAGCGTATCACAGAGCTCCACAGCAATAAAACTCACAGTAATGTGCGGTATGTATAAGTGTATCACAGAACTCCACAGAAATAAAACTCACAGTAAGGGGCAGTAACGGGCGGTGTGTATGAGTGTATCTCAGAGCTCCACAGCAATGAAACTCATAGTAATAACAGACGGTGTGTATGAGCGTGAGTTTCAATGCTGTGGAGCTCTGTGATACACTCATACACACCGCCTGTTATTACTGGGAGTTTCATTGCTGTGAAGCTCTGTGATACGCTCATACACAACGCCTGTTACTGTGAGTTTCATTGCTGTGGAGATCTTTGATACACGCACACACAGCCTATTACTATATTAAAGAGCGCGACAGAAATAAAACTCACAGTAATGTGCGGTGTGTATGAGCGTATCCCAGAGCTCCACATACCCGGGCCCACTGTCACACACACATCCACTCCACATACACCCACACACATCCACACACACAGTCACATCCATACACACACATACATCCACCCACACACACACCTCCACCCACACACACATCCACACAGTCACCCACACACACACACAGTCACACACACACACACACCCACACACATCCACAGTCACACACACACACATCCACACACATACACAGTCACAGACACACACAGTCACACACATAAACTTAAACTTACCCATACATCCCTGGTCGAGGTCTAGCTGGTAAGCTTGTAAGAGGCCTGGTCTCTGACTCCGGGCCTGGTCTCCAGGCCTGGGCTCCAGGCTTTGGGCCTGGTCTCCGGACCTGGGCTCCAGGCTTCGGGCCTGGTCTCCAGGCTTCGGGCCTGGTCTCCAGGCTTCGGGCCTGGTCTCCGGGCCTGGGCTCCAGGCTTCGGGCCTGGTCTCCAGGCTTCGGGCCTGGTCTCCAGGCTTCGGGCCTGGTCTCCAGGCCTGGGCTCCAGGCTTCGGGCCTGGTCTCCGGCCTGGGCTCCAGGCTTCGGGCCTGGTCTCCAGGCTTCGGGCCTGGTCTCCAGGCCTGGGCTCCAGGCTTCGGGCCTGGTCTCCGGGCCTGGGCTCCAGGCTTCAGGCCTGGTCTCCAGGCTTCAGGCCTGGTCTCCGGGCCTGGGCTCCAGGCTTCAGGCCTGGTCTCCAGGCTTCGGGC
Organism: Leptobrachium leishanense; assembly: GCA_009667805.1. Taxonomy (NCBI): domain Eukaryota; kingdom Metazoa; phylum Chordata; class Amphibia; order Anura; family Megophryidae; genus Leptobrachium; species Leptobrachium leishanense. The sequence continues at coordinate 84,980,625 of CM019064.1, read as the reverse complement.
TTGGGCTCCAGGCTTCAGGCCTGGTCTCCGAGCCAGGGCTCCAGGTTCCGGGCCTGGTCTCCGAGCGAGGGCTCCAGGCTCCGAGCCTGATATCCGAGCTTCAGGCCTGGTCTTCGAGCTCTGGGCCCGGTCTTCAGGCTTCAGGCCCAGTCTCCAGGTTTCGGGCCCAGTCTCTGGCCTGGTCGCTTGGTCTCCGGACCTGGCCTTCAGGCTCCTGGGGGATTTCATGCTGGTGAAGGGGGCAGGAGCCGGCCACTGAGGTGAAGGGGGTGGGCACCAGGTCACTGAGGTGAAGGGGTGGGTGGCCTGAGATGGGCGGGGGTGGGCGCGGCCTGGTTTTGCAGGATGCTTCAGGGCCGTGCCTTGTCTGAGCCAGGCGCTGAGGGTGCTCCATGCCGTGGCATTTGACAGGGCAGCAAAATTCCGCTCCTGACAAAGGGCCACCTGGAGCCGCTGCTCCACCCTGCTCCATGGACGGGCCGGCCATGGGTACTGCACATTTCACTTGCAAAGTAGACATTGAGGCTGCTTTAGAACATAAAACAAACATATTTTTTAATTTTTTACAAATTACATGGTAATATTTGGGATTGATGGAAAGGCCAGATTCTGGCCTTTTCATAGACATCTCTCTGTACTTTGTGGGCTGTACAGAAGTAGAGATACAAGGGTCCAAAGTAGGGATGAGTCGAACACCGCCGAGTTCGGTTCGGGCCCGAACCCGAACTTTCCATATGTTCGGGTCCGAACCCGAACTCGAACTCCATGCAAGTCAATGGGGCTGAAAATTCGGTTTTTAGAGTGCCCTCCAAGAGGGCATATATGCTAGATATTTGCCATTAAAGGTGTATGGGGGTCCGGGTAGTGCCCTAGGGGACAGGAAACAAGGACAAAAAGTTTATAAAAAAAGTTTTTAACCACTTGGCTGCTATGGACGCGCTCAGCGCGTCCAGCCAAGTGGTTCTCCTGTGCTACGGACGCGCTCAGCACGTCCGAGCACAGGAGCCAGCAATCCGCCGGATTCCGGCGGATTGCTGTCCCCCCCGGTGCGGGCTGACATCTTGGATGTCAGCCCGTCAATCCGGGACCCCGGCGGGGACATTAGATGTCATCGCGGCGACGCGATGACATCTAATGCAGGCGCCCCCCGCATGTGCGGAGGAGGCGCCTGAAAGGGAGGGGGGAAGGTCCTTCGGACCGCTCTCCCTCCCGATCGCCGGGGAGTAGCGAGTTAAAACAGACACCGCTTGGAAGGGCACAGCCTGCCCTTCCAAACGGTGGCTGTCATTAACCCCTGGGGAGCCGGATCACGAATCGGCGCTGAAAAGCGCCGGTTCGTGATCCTTTCCCGGAGCTGGCCGACATCTTGGATGTCGGCCAAGCCTCCGGGAACTCCCCCTGAGGACTGGCGTCATCGTGCTATGCACGTCCTGGAGTTAACCCCTAGCTGCCACCAACGGTGGAGATAGGGGATTCCAATTAATCCCCTATCTCCCGATCCGTGGCAGCTAGGGGTTAATGTTTGGTACTGTTGGATCGGCCAGAGCATGGCCGTTCCAACGATACCAAACACCACTGTGAAAAAAGTTTTTTTTAAAAAATAAAAATTTAAAATAAAAAAATATTAAAAAAAATTCTAAAAAAAAAAAACAAACATGTTTTTTTTTTTTTTTGTTTTGTTAATGCAGCAATATTGTTCCCATTTCAATTATAATGTGAACAATGATGCTGCACTAACGAATTTTGTATGCGGTGCGTTTGTTAAAAATCGCGTCATTTTCCCCCAAAAAAAATGTAACGAGACCCCATCTCTAACTTTTTTTAACAAGCGCACCCCATACAAAATATAACCGCAATTGCTCGCATGTTAAAATGTGAAAAAAAACACTTTACATGTTGTAATTGAAAAACATATATTGCATATAATATACAGACAGCTCATGACGTATACATATAATAATGACATATATGAATCTGCCGAGTGACGGAAGAACGATATATAATATGTCTGGGTCATATACTAAAATAAGCCTTCAAAACGCATTTAAACATGATGAGCAAAACCGGTAAAAATTACCTCAGCACAGAGGTGTGAAACGCCTCAGCAGCAAAAGGGTTAAAGGGACAGTGAGTTTTCCATGAAATAAGGGTTAAAAATAAAAACGAAAAATTCCTTCAAATATCGTGCCTAGGAGGTCCCCATAACCTGCCTGTGAAGTGGCGGATTTCTAGGATGTATAGAAACCAGTGGCGACTCTAGGAACAATATTTAGGGGGGGCACAGAAGATACCGCAGTCAAAACTGGGGGGGCACTAATAATTTTCACCACTAAATCATATCACTGAATAAAACTAAGAGCCCTATCACCTGGTGTGAGCTAAAACACCATCGCTAATGGAAAAATTTAGCGCGAGTCGCTAAAACGTAGTGCCTGACAACCTACTAACAGATCACCTTGTCTGCAGTAGTCCATGAACAAGGTCGTTTGGCGCATGCTAGGAAAACTCTAAGACCCGGGCTGAGACCCAGCGCTAATGCGGTTGTGTACAGGATAGAACTTTTTTTTCCAGTGCAGAGTGCCGGGCCATACCTATCTCCCGCCCTCACAAGCTTGAATATGAACACATCCAGTGAATAACCTCACACCCCTGCATTATTAAAATCATCCAAGGTGGCCGTATCATCCATGGTTTGATGCACACATATATTAAGGCTGATGGGCATTGCATGATAAATGCCACCCAGCAGCATGTAGAATCCTTACACTGCATTTAATAGATCCAAAAGGAAAGTCAGGTGGGCAACATTAACTTCCCTGCTGCAGCATATAAATAATACATGTTTCAGGGCAACACTTATTCACATGTCCCTTTAAACATGGTCCACACGGTCACCCTAATAATCAACCGTTTACATACTATGAACAACCCCCAGCATAAAATGTTTAAAATGAGGCAATATATTAGAATTAGGATATATGTGGATAAAGGATACATTTATATAAAAGAGCCGACTGCAACAGCAACGACAATGCGAACCAGATCCATTGCTATGGTGTATGGGGCCAAGAGAACACCTGTGCTGCATTCCTTTCAATTGCCTGTTAATTGTGGGCGAGTATCTGTTTTTTCTGTTTTTTTGGAGTTAGCACCAGGGTTGAGCAGTAGGTAAAATGATGCAATTGGCGCCCTTCAAAAAATTAGCGCTGGCACCAAGTGATCTGCTAGCTGCAAAAGCGCTAGAGATCTCTAGCGCTCCCGGAAAATACAGTAAGCTCGAGGTACAAATCGCTAATAACAATGCACTAAGTGATTTTTCCCATTTGTAGTGGAGGCAAACGATCTGTTGGCGCTAGACTCGATTAATCTGGCGCTAACGCAAAACCATGTCGACGCAAGGGTTAGCTCACACCAGGTATTAGTGCTTTAATAAGTATATATAAATAAGATTGCAGAACCCCAGAGTAATGTGATGCAATTATACCTTTATATGGTACTAACCTGATACTTAAATTCAATGTTTTATATGCCGCAATTCGGCAGTTTTCGCTGAATGTTTGATAACTGCTTCAGCGACTCCACTTTTAGCAAATTACAGTGACCATTCGCTAAATAGGAATTCACTATATTGTCGGCGAAATTAATTCCCCGAAATGTGACGAAAAGCAGAGGATCTAAAAAGATGATTAGACCCTTTAGATTCTAACTTCCATAGTAACCCCTAAAATTCCATAAACCCAGGGAAATACAATATAAATAACAAACAATGTTTAAACCCCTAAATTGCCATTAATCAAGGTAAAACATGAAATGAATACACTGTGAGGCATGTAGCCTAACCATTAACCCCTACAATGCCATTACTCAAGGAAAAAATTAAATGTATACTGTGAGGGATGAAGCCTACCCAATAACCCTTAATATACAACTAAACCAAGGCAAAAACTAACGTAATACACAATGTAATGTATAGTCTGAACATTAACCACTTCACTGCTGAGCCATTTCAACCCTGTGAAAATGTTTAAGTTTAAGTTGCCTTTATTATTTAATGTTTTATGACTTTTACTTCACACTGAATATGGTCATGTTGGATATCATTGGAAAGGCCATAATCAGCCCTTTACAATGACACCTAGATCTTCCATATACGATGCACAGGGATGGAGATACAGCAGTCCGAAGAAGTGTGGAAGCTGGATGCTGATTTTTGGTGGGGGGGCACATGGGGGGGCAAGGAATAACCTAGGGGGGCAATTGCCCCCCCTTGCCCCCCTGTAGAGTCGCCTATGATAGAAACACTTAAAAACAAAAAAATGATGTTTCAAATGATGGTAAACAGTTTTCCTTTAATCTATCCATAAACAACTGCTTGGGGCGGCAGTCTGTATGAAAAGAGGAGACATTTTCGGACACGCAGAAAAAGTTTACTGATTTTTTGGCGGTGAAAAGCAGGAGAATGGAAAATTCTAGACCAAATAGCCGATTTGGAAAGTGAGATAAATGGGAGAATTTTTCTGGTTCGGCTATTTTGACCTAGAATTTTCTCTTCAGTCATTCTCCTGAGTTTCACCTTTCTCTGAATATTCCTGTCAGGGTTATTCAGAGAGCGGTGAAGAGCAGGAGAATGACTGGAGAATGGAAAATTCTAGGTCAAAATAGCCAAACCAGAAAAATTCTCCCATTTAGGCTAGGGTCAGACTAGTGAATTTTTAACGTGCGTTTAGGCGCACTTAGTCACGGCCGCACTAGCAGCAAATGACGGGCAATGACGGCCAATATACGAAGTACGGTCGCATGAAAGTCCGGCTGCGCAACGCAAGTGGAAAATGAATGCATTTTTTCGAGAACGCAGAATCGCTAGTACGGACGTACAGAGTGCGCATCGTATGACCGTTTTTGCGCATTCTGTGAAAAAATACGACAATGCTTTCAGACGCACTTTTTGACGGTCGCTGTGAAAAATGCGTTAGTCTGACCCTAGCCGTATCTCACTTTCCAAGTCGGCTATTTGGTCCAGATTGTTCTCTTTTCCTGCCATTCTCCTGGTTTTCACCTTTCTCTGAACAACCCTGAGAGAGAGGTGAAAGCCAGGAGAACTGGCAGGAGAAGAGAACAATCTAGACCAAATAGCCGATTTGGAAAGTGAGATAAATGGGAGAATTTTTGGCTATTTTGACCTAGAATTTTCCATTCTCCAGTTATTCTCCTGCTTTTCACCGCTCTCTGAATAACCCTGTGAACGTTTAATCCCGAGGTGAAAAATAACATTGCTTTCGATGTGAAAAGCGGGCAATGAGGAAATTTTGTATTTTTTCACACAGCAGTTAAATGCAGCATATTAGGAAGTTTTAGGAGGGAAATTACTCACTCAGAACAGAAGCAGACACCCACACCTTCATTCTACATAAAATGTATCAAATTGATTAGACAAGACTAAAACATCTGTTGTTGTTATGCCGTTTGAAAAAAAAAGGTCATTTAGAGGTGAGAATCTTTGCACCTAGACATTAGTTTTTAATTCAATATCTAATAAACCGTTGCTTATAATATTCTGCAGTAAAGAGTGTCTTTATTTCTAGATTTTTCAGCATTTTTTAAGCATTTTTTATACTTTTTTCAAAATTTCTTTTTTTTTTCCGAACTCGAACCGAACACACCCAAAAAGTTCGAAGTTCACGAACTTTCGAACTGCCAAAGTTCGGGCCGAACTCCGAACCGTCCGAACTCGAACAGCTCAGGGAGTATATTTAAAAGGAAACAAAATAGCAAAACAAGAGGACATAGTCTTAGATTAGAGGGGCAAAGGTTTAAAAGTAACATCAGGAAGCATTATTTTACTGAGCGGGTGGTGGATACATGGAACAGTCTTCCAGTTGAAGTGGTAGAGGCCAAAACAGTAATTGAATTTAAGCAAGCATGGGATAGGCATAAGGCTATCCTAAACAAAAGATAAATCCAGGTCAAGTATCCATGTAATTGGGCAGACTAGATGGGCCGAAAGGTTCTTACCTGCCGACATTTTTCTATGTTTCTATGTTTCTCATCCCTAGTCCAAAGGACCTCAGTCGCTACTATTAAACCCTATTCAGCTAATCTGGAGTTAAGAGGATGTAACAAATGTTATGAGGTGTCCTCTTCTTGGTGATTCCCCCTGTTTGATCAGACACTCTGTTGGTCTTTTTGGGGTGAGAGAAGCCGTTGATCGACAGGGGATTCAGTGAAATGGTAAGTATAATAGACTTTATGTGGGGGACGATGTCTGCAGCAAATGTCTAATATTGTCTCCTACATGTCATCTGCAGCTAAAGGATTAAGCCCTTTACTATAGCGCACATACAGATCCAACTACTTTTAGCTGATCTGCTTGCATTGCAACTCTGCATTAGTCAGTGGTAAATGTGGTATACACTATATACAATCACCCGACACTAGTTAGTTTCAACAATCCATGACTTAACTTCATAGTTCACAGAGTCTGGGCCCTGGGTCTTGGGGTCTGGGCCCTGGGGTCTGGCCCCTAGGTCTTGGCCCTGGGTCTGGGCACTGTGTCTTGGGTCTGGGTCTTGGATCTGGGTTGATCGACAGGGGATTCAGTGAAATGGTAAGTATAATAGACGTTATGTGGGGGACGATGTTTGCAGCAAATGTCTAATATTGTCTCCTACATGTCATCTGAAGCTAAAGGATTAAGCCCTTTACTATTTGCTTGTTCTATGGGACGTCCCCTTAGGTGTGCGCAGGGGGTGTGCCTGGTGTGCCCAGGCACACCCTAATGTTGGGTGCAGAGGTCCTCTTTTACCTCTTACATTGACATTTTAGATGTCCTTTATCTGATTCATGATGAAAAGCATTAAAACAGACTGTATCTCTGATTGCAGGCTTGTTATTGCTAATGAAAAATGTGTATTTTGAGCAAAATCTTCTAAATATAAGCTATAAATTAATAAATTAGGGCTGGTACTGATTACAATTTTCCTGTTCCATTAATAAAAATGTTTTTACTTGGTTAATCGATTAATTTCGATTAATTATAGCGCACATACAGATCCAACTACTTTTAGCTGATCTGCTTGCATTGCAACTCTGCATTAGTCAGTGGTAAATGTGGTATACACTATATACAATCACCCGACACTAGTTAGTTTCAACAATCCATGACTTAACTTCATAGTTCACAGAGTCTGGGCCCTGGGTCTTGGGGTCTGGGCCCTGGGGTCTGGCCCCTAGGTCTTGGCCCTGGGCACTGGGTCTTGGGTCTGGGTCTTGGATCTGTGCCCTGGGTCTTGGGTCTGGGCCCTGGGTCTTAGGTCTGGGTCTAGGCCCTGGGTCTTGGGTCTGGGCCCTGGGTCTTGGCCCTGGGTCTAGGCCATGGGTCTTCGGTCTGGGTCTAGGCCATGGGTCTTCGGTCTGGGTCTTGGGTCTGGGCCCTGGCCCTTGGGTCTGGGCCCTGGGTCTGAGCCTGGGCCGTGGGTCTGGGCCTGGGGCCCTGGGTATGGGCCTGGTGCCCTGGCCCTTGGGTCGGCCTTGGGTCGGGGCCCTGGCCCTTGGGTCGGGGCCCTGGCCCTTAGGTCCTGGGTCTTCGGCCTGGGTCTTGTCTGGGGCCTGGTGTGTGCCTGGGGTCTGGTGTGTGCCTGGGGTTTGGGCCCTGCTGGGGTTTGGCTGGGTCCGAGGCTGGAGTGAGACAGGCAGCACCATACTCACCGCTCCTCCGCTGCCTTTTCGTCTGCCATCTTCTTCCTGCGCCAGTCGATGTATGTGACGCGTGCGTCACATGCGTTGCAAATGCGACTGGAGGGTTCGCACGCTGCTGTAGGGCCGCCCAGGGCCCCAGGAAGCCAGTACAGCTCCGGATTCGGACTCCTAGAGTCCGATACCGGAGCTGATAGAAAATAAGGGTGCGCTGCTGCTGACGGCGGGGCTCCGGTGGGCCGGGCCCACCTGATCAAAAGAATTTTAATAGATCAAAAATTGTAACGATTAATCGAGTAATTAATCGTTAATTTCCACGGCCCTATAATAAATGTTCCATTGGTGCACACCCTAATGTAATGGGCTGCATACACCAGTGGACATCCCAAATAGTTTGTACTGCTGAATGGAATTGCTCTACCAGAGAATTTATGCTATGACCCACATTGAATCCAGTCCCTGACTCCTGAACTAATAAGGAATCGGATTACAGCATTTGGGATCTAAATCTCCTACTTATTGCCAGAACATCAGCTTGCTATTGGATAAATTGTGGGCAAGCTGTTATCCATTAGTGGTTTTCTATTACTACAAATTAGTACCAGGCAACAGAGAGTATTCAGTTCCGCTCCACCTGTGATCTAGTGTGCAACAGAAATAAATAATAAAATTGAAGGGACTTAAAAGTCATGGAGTACAGCGCCAACAGCTAACATGATATTAGCTGTGTGCAAAAATGCTCACAGTTGAAATAAAATAAAACTCTGCCCCTTTTTTCCTCTGCTGCAGAATGTTGATGATAATTGTTTTTGAAAGTACTGAGGTAATTATTGGATACATGTGCTCCCCAATGCTGCGCACAGCGCTTCAAATCTGCTGGTGCTATATAAATAAAGAATAATACTGCTGGATCTTTTGTGCGATTGTAACAGCACGCACAGCAAGACAAACACACACAAGTTTGAACCTTACCTGCAGGGCTCGAGTCGAGCGGGAACGCGCAGGAACGGCGTTCCCGCACTTCTCCCACAGCGGGAACGCTGCGGGAACGCAGCGTTCCCGCTGTGGCCCGAGCCCGAACGCCGCCGCCGCACATTGCCGTCAGCCGCGTGCTTCCTGTTACAAGGGCCGGTGACAGGAGGTGGAGCCGCTCGCCTGGCTGTTTCATAGATCCCAGGCGAGCGGCTGCACTTCCTGTCAGCGGCTGCTGAAGCAGGAAGCACGCGGCCGCTGGCAGAGGAGCAGCAAAGGTGAGCTGGGCTGGGGCAGTATCCATGAGACCTGGGGGGCACTATCCATGAGACCTGGGGGGGGCATATCCATGTGACCTGGGGGCATATCCATGAGACCTGGGGGGGCAATATCCATGAGACCTGGGGGGGCACTAGCCATGAGACCTGGGGGGCACTATCCATGAGACCTGGGGGGGGCATATCCATGTGACCTGGGGGGGCATATCCATGAGACCTGGGGGGCACTATCCATGAGACCTGGGGGGCACTATCCATGAGACCTGGGGGGGCACTATCCATGAGACCTGGGGGCATATCCATGTGACCTGGGGGGGGCAATATCCATGAGACCTGGGGGGGCATATCCATATGACCTGGGGGGCATATCCATGAGACCTGGGGGCAATATCCATGAGACCTGGGGGGGGCAATATCCATGAGACCTGGGGGGGCACTAGCCATGAGACCTGGGGGGGCACTATCCATGAGACCTGGGGGGGGCATATCCATGTGACCTGGGGGCATATCCATGAGACCTGGGGGGCAATATCCATGAGACCTGGGGGGGCACTAGCCATGAGACCTGGGGGGGCACTAACCATGAGACCTGGGGGGCATATCCATGTGACCGGGGGGCATATCCATGAGACCTGGGGGGGCACTATCCATGAGACCTGGGGGGCAATATCCATGAGACCTGGGGGGGCACTATCCATGAGACCTGGGGGGCACTATGCATGAGACCTGGGGGGGGGCATATCCATGTGACCTGGGGGGGCAATATCCATGAGACCTGGGGGGGCACTATCCATGAGACCTGGGGGGGCAATATCCATGAGACCTGGGGGGGACAATATCCATGAGACCTGGGGGGGCAATATCCATAAGACCTGGGGGGGCATATCCATGTGACCTGGGGGGGGCAATATCCATGAGACCTGGGGGGGCACTATCCATGAGACCTGGGGCATATCCATGAGACCTGGGGGGCAATATCCATGAGACCTGGGGGGGCATATCCATGAGACCTGGGGGGCAATTATCCATGAGACCTGGGGGGGGCAATATCCATGAGACCTGGGGGCAGTATCCATGAGACCTGGGGGGGCATATCCATGAGACCTGGGGCATATCCATGAGACCTGGGGGCAGTATCCATGAGACCTGGGGGCAGTATCCATGAGACCTGGGGCAATATCCATGAGACCTGGGGGCATATCCATGAGACCTGGGGGCAGTATCCATGAGAGCTGGGGCATATCCATGAGACCTGGGGCATATCCATGAGACCTGGGGCAGTATCCATGAGACCTGGGGCAGTATCCATGAGACCTGGGGCATTCCATGAGACCTGGGGCATATCCATGAGACCTGGGGCATATCCATGAGACCTGGGGGCAGTATCCATGAGACCTGGGGCAGTATCCATGAGAGCTGGGGCAATATCCATGAGACCTGGGGCAATATCCATGAGACCTGGGGCATATCCATGAGACAGGGGGCAATATCCATGAGACCTGGGGCATATCCATGAGACCTGGGGGCAATATCCATGAGACCTGGGGCATATCCATGAGACCTGGGGCATATCCATGAGACCTGGGGGCAGTATCCATGAGACCTGGGGGCAGTATCTATGAGACCTGGGGCAATATCCATGAGACCTGGGGCAATATCCAGAGACCTGGGGGCATTATCCATGAGACCTGGGGCATATCCATGAGACCTGGGGCATATCCATGAGACCGGGGGGCATTATCCATGAGACCGGGGGCTTTATCCATGAGAGCTGGGGCAATATATACCCATATGAGCTGGGGCAATTATATCCATGTGAACTGGGGAAAATATATATCCATATAACCAGTGCTGTGTATGTTATTCTGGGGCTCAGTGCTGTGTATTTATTCTTGGGGTTCAGTGCTGTTTATATTATTCTTGGGGTTCAGTGCTGTGTATGTTATTCTGGGGCTCAGTGCTGTGTATATTATTCTTGGGGTTCAGTGCTGTGTATATTATTCTTGGGGTTCAGTGCTGTGTATATTATTCTGGGGCTCAGTGCTGTGTATATTATTCTTGGGGTTCAGTGCTGTGTATATTATCCTGGAGGCTCAGTGCTGTGTATATTATTCTGGGGGCTCAGTGCTGTGTATGTTATTCTGGGGCTCAGTGCTGTGTATATTATCCTGGAGGCTCAGTGCTGTGTATATTATTCTGGGGTTCAGTGCTGTGTATGTTATTCTGGGGGCTCAGTGCTGTGTATATTATCCTGGAGGCTCAGCGCTGTGTATATTATTCTGGGGGCTCAGCCTGTTTGTATGTTATTCTGGGGGTTCAGTGTTGTGATATTATTCTGGGGGCTCAGTGCTGTGTATATTATTCTGGGGGCTCAGCGCTGTGTATATTATTCTGGGGGCTCAGTGCTGTGTATATTATTCTGGGGGCTCAGTGCTGTGTATGTTATTCTGGGGGCTCAGTGCTGTGTATGTTATTCTGGGGGCTCAGCGCTGTGTATGTTATTCTGGGGGTTCAGTGCTGTGTATATTATTCTGTTGGCACAGTGTTGTGTATATTATTCTGGGGGTCTGTGCCTGGATATATATATATATAGATAGATATAGATATAGATATAGATAGATTATATATAAAACGCGTTAGTCCAGTTGCCACAATCACGAGTATACCTGTAGGTAGTGATACCTTTCACTGATCAGTATAGTTTCCAGTTTACACTCTTGAAAGCTTGTCTTTTAAATGTAAAGTTAACCCAATAAAAATGGTATCACCGGCACGCACTGCTATACTCGTGATATATATATATATTTTCTACAGGTAATGGGGGTTGTGGAATTCGTGGGTGAGTTCCCTCACTTTTTTTCCCAGGACTTGACCCCTGCTTACCTGGCATTATAAATTTTAGGCTTGCTCACAAAAAAGGTTCAGTTTCCTAACTCCCAGCCTTCTCGATGTCTTGTGGGGGTAACAGAATCCTGAGCTAAATTTATCCTCTTCTATATGAGGTAACACCGATCCAGGGGAGTGTACAGACTGCACGTTCACCGTCCTGATTGCAAAGAGCAGTCCTCTGGCCGGGTCAGGTACAGCAACAGAGAGGAATTTGGGAATGCTAGAAAACAGACACACACTGCCTTTATTCCTAGAGTTCAATGCTGCATGCCGCCCTCCCATAAACTCCAATGAGTCCAAGACATTTAAAATGCAAAGCACACATAAGGGTTTGTTCATTAAAGGGACATGCACGTCTAGAATTTTTTATTAAATTGACAGTTAACCCTTTCGCTGCTGAGGCTTTTCCCGCCCCTGTGCTGAGGTCATTTTTTACCTGTTTTGCGCATCATGTTTAAACGTGTTTTGAAGGCTTATTTTAGTATATGACACCGACATATTATATATCGTTCTTTCCGTCAGACTCGGTAGATTCATAATATGTCATTATTATATGTATACGTTATGTCATGTCTGTATATTATAACAAAAAATGCAATAAAATATGTATTTTCAATCATTTACAACGTGTAAAGTGTTTTTTTCCACATTTTAACATGCGAGCAATTGCGGTTATATTTTGTATGGGGTGCGCTTGTTAAAAAAATTAGAGATGGGGTCTCGTTACATTTTTTTGGGGAAAATGACACTATTTTTAACAAACGCACCGCATACAAAAATCGTTAGTGCAGCATCATTGTTCACATTATAATTGAAATGGAACAATATTGCTGCATTAACAAACCCAAAAAAAAGAAAAAAAAGTGTTTATTTTTTTTTTTTTTAATTTTTTTTTTTTTTTTTTTTTTTACAACATTTTTAACTTTCATGTTTGGTATCGTTGGAACGGCCATGCTCTGGCCGATCCAACGATATCAAAATTTAACCCCTAGCTGCCACGGATCGGAGATAGGGAGTTCATTGGAACTCCCTATCTCCACACTTGGTGGCAGTTAGGGGTTAACTGTAGGACTGGCGTCATCGTGCTACGCACGATGACGCCAGTCCTCTGCGGGAGTTCCCGGAAGCTTGGCCGACATCCAAGATGTCGGCCAGCTCCCGGGAAGGATCGCGAATCGGCGCTTTTCAGCGCCGATTTGCGATCCAGCTCCCCAGGGGTTAATGCCAGGCATCATTTGGAAGGGCAGGCTGTGCCCTTCAAATGATGCTGGGTTAACCCCCTGTGCGCCGCCGATCGGGAGGGAGAGAGGTCCGAAGGACCTCCCCCCCTCCCTTTCAGGCGCCTCCTCCGCACATGCGGGGGGGGGCGCCTGAATTAGGTGTCATCGCGCCCCGCGATGACACCTAATAATGGCGGCTGCTGGTCCGGATGCCGGGCTGACATCCAGGATGTCAGCCCGCACCGGAGGGGCCAGCGATCGGCCGGAACCCGGCCGAACGCTGACCCCAATGTGAGGACGCGCTCAGCGCGTCCTCAGCACACACCAGCGGTAATGCTGAGGACGCGCTGAGCGCGTCCTTAGCATTGAAGTGGTTAAACACTTATACCAATAGACAAACTGCTAAGAATGAAATTATAGATAGAACCTTTGTAGCGCATCAAAAATAGATTTAAAGGTAGACTTCACCAAAGAGGTATATCAAACATAAAGTGCTTCAGTCGTAAAGTGCTTCAATCTTAAGGTGACAAATATTCAATCAATGTACACATATAAAAGTGCAATGTGCCATAGAACACAGTAAAGTGCAACAATATATAAAATTCCAGCAGTGCGATGGGTATAAGAGAGTCTATAAAGTGCAACAGTGTCCGACTGTGCAAAATGTGCAAATTCAATGATATCCAATACAACAGTATGAATACCAGTGGGAAAAATTCCTTAAAGTTTACTTCTCTTTATGTTCAAGCGATGCACAAATATAGTCCTCCTTTCTTGGTCTGTGTATCTCTTGCCGTCTCTCAATAGCGGAGAGGATAACCAGAAAGAAGAAAAAAGTGAGAGAAAGGAAAAATAAATAAATTGGAGGGGAGAGAAAAAATGAGGAAATAATCGAGCAGAAAATCCCAATTAAATATGGCAAATAAATCACTCATAGGAATATGGAAACTCACATTTATAAGAGCCCAAAAAATCCCTGGCTCTAGGTTTAGGAGCTTCCAGCCATATAGAGGGTGGCGTATCCCTTCTTAACCACTTTGATGCTGAGGACGCGCTCAGCGCGTCCTCAGCATTCCCGCTGGTATGCGGAGGACGCGCTGAGCGCGTCCTCCCATTGGGGTCAGCGATCGGCCGGGTTCCGGCCGATCGCTGGCCCAACCGGTGCGGGCTGACATCCTCGATGTCAGCCGCGCATCCGGGACCGCAGCCGCCGGAATTAGGTGTCATCGCGGCAGCGCGATGACACCTAATTCAGGCGCCCCTCCCGCATGTGCGGAGGAGGCGCCTGAAAGGGAGGGGGGGAGGTCCTTCGGACCTCTCTCCCTCCCCGATCGGCGGCTCTGCGGGGGTTAACCCAGGCATCATTTGGAAGGGCACAGCCTGCCCTTCCAAATGGTGCCTGGCATTAACCCCTGGGGAGCTGGATCGCGAATCGGCGCTGAAAAGCGCCGGTTCGCGATCCTTTCCCGGAGCTGGCCAACATCTTGGATGTCGGCCAAGCCTCTGGGAACTCCCCCTGAGGACTGGCGTCATCGTGCGTAGCACGATGACGCCAGTCCTGGACTTAACCCCTAACTGCCACCAACTGTGGAGATAGGGAGTTCCAATGAACTCCCTATCTCCCGATCCGTGGCAGTTAGGGGTTAATGTTTGGTATGGTTGGATCGGCCAGAGCATGGCCGTTCCAACGATACCAAACACTACTGTGAAAAATGTTGTAAAAAAAAATAAAAATGAAAAATAATTTTTTTTAAAAAAATTATAAAAAAAAATAAACACTTTTTTTTTCTTTTTTTTGTTTTGTTAATGCAGCAATATTGTTCCCATTTCAATTATAATGTGAACAATGATGCTGCACTAACGATTTTTGTATGCGGTGCGTTTGTTAAAAATAGTGTAATTTTCCCCAAAAAAAAATGTAACGAGACCCCATCTCTAATTTTTTTAACAAGCGCACCCCATACAAAATATAACCGCAATTGCTCGCATGTTAAAATGTGAAACAAAACACTTTACACATTGTAAATTATTGAAAATACATATTTTATTGCATTTTTTGTTATAATATACAGACATGACATAACGTATACATATAATAATGACATATTATGAATCTACCGAGTCTGACGGAAAGAACGATATATAATATGTCTGGGTCATATACTAAAATAAGCCTTCAAAACACGTTTAAACATGATGAGCAAAACCGGTAAAAATGACCTCAGCACAGGGGCGGGAAAAGCCTCAGCAGCGAAAGGGTTAAATCTTCAACTCTGGTTGCGATGGCTACAATAAGATAATAGACAGCGCTCCCATAGTATATTACCGTATTATGATAAAAAAGAGGTGATAATGTATTGAACTCACCAGATATGGAGCCTCTTCCACACAGGCTCACTCAATACAGCGTCAGGTACACTATGGTGGATACCCAGAACCTCTTCTCAACCGTCTGAGGGCCAGATATCAAGAGCTTCCAAGCGGTGGCAAGTATATATCCAAGGAGAGTAGTCAATAGAATATAAACCATATAAAATTTATTAAAAAATTAATTGCATATTAAAATATGGACAGATGCGTTACAGAGACGCGTTTCGGCATTAACAGCCTTCCTCAGTCGGTATATTTAGGTGCACTATTGTTTGGAGATTTTTTGGACAATAGTGCACCTAAATATACCAACTGAGGAAGGCTGTTAATGCCGAAACGCGTCTCGGTAACGCATCTGTCCATTTTTTAATATGCAATTAATTTTATAATAAATTTTATATGGTTTATATTCTATTGACTACTCTCCTTGGATATATACTTGCCACCACTTGGAAGCTCCTGATATCTGGCCCTCAGACGGTTGAGAAGAGGTTCTGGGTATCCACCATAGTGTACCTGACGCTGTATTGAGTGAGCCTGTGTGGAAGAGGCTCCATATCTGGTGAGTTCAATACATTATCACCTCTTTTTTATCATAATACGGTAATATACTATTGGAGCGCTGTCTATTATCTTATTGTAGCCATCGCAACCAGAGTTGAAGATTTAAGAAGGGATACGCCACCCTCTATATGGCTGGAAGCTCCTAAACCTAGAGCCAGGGATTTTTTGGCTCTTATAAATGTGAGTTTCCATATTCCTATGAGTGATTTATTTGCCATATTTAATTGGGATTTTCTGCACGATTATTTCTTCATTTTTTCTCTCCCCTCCAAATTTTTTTTATTTTTTTTTTTCCTTTCTCACTTTTTTCTTGTTTCTGGCTATCCTCTCCACTATTGAGAGACGGCAAGAGATACACAGACCAAGAAAGGAGGACTATATTTGTGCATCGCTTGAACATAAAGAGAAGTAAACTTTAAGGAATTTTTCCCACTGGTATTCATACTGTTTTATTGGATATCATTGAATTTGCACATTTTGCACAGTCGGACACTGTTGCACTTTATAGACTCTCTTATACCCATCGCACTGCTGGAATTTTATATATTGTTGCACTTTACTGTGTTCTATGGCACATTGCACTTTTATATGTGTACATTGATTGAATATTTGTCACCTTAAGATTGAAGCACTTTAAGACTGAAGCACTTTATGTTTGATATACCTCTTTGGTGAAGTCTACCTTTAAATCTATTTTTGATGCGCTACAAAGGTTCTATCTATAATTTCATTTTTGGTTAATGCAGATTTTGGTTGTTTTTTCTGTATATTGCGCTTACCCCTTTGGGCAGCATCTCACTACTTATTAGTTATAATTTAACTACTTCATAACACTATAGTAATCTGGTTTATAAATAGGCGCCTACACTGTATGAGATATATATATATATCAAACTGCTAAGAATAAATCAATAAAAGCTCTAAGAATGTGTAAAAAATGTTTATTTTCTTGCGTTAACCCCATAGTGACCGGGCGGTTTTACCGCCATTAAATGGACTTTCTAAAAATACCATTAGTTCCATCATATCCTATAACTTACTATAAAAAAAATGAAATATGATGAAATTTTGTTTTTAAAAACACACTTTTTTCCCAATTTAATCCCCAAAATCTACAACCACCAAAAAGACCCTGGCTAAATAGTTTCCAAATTTTGTCCAAAGAATAGAAATACCCAATTTTTACATGTTTTTGCTTTTTAACCCCTTCACTGCTGAGCCAGTTCAACTATGTGCACTGAGCTCATTATGACCGTTTTATGCTCATAATTTTTAGATGACAGCCTAGGTATTATTTAATTAAACCCCCCCCAACAATTTTTTTTAAAAAACCCACAATTAATTTTATTTATTATTATTATTTTTTAATTACAGTGGCAAGAAAAAGTATGTGAACCCTTTGGGATTACGTGGAGTTTTGCATGAATTGGTCATAAAATGTGCTCTGATCTTCATCTAAGTCACAACAATTTGAAAAACACAGTCTGCTTAAAATAATACAACACAAACATTATATGTTTTTATTGAACAGAACATGTAAACATTCACAGTGCAGGGTGGAAAAAGTATGTGAACCTTTGGACTTAATAACTGGTTGACCCTCCTTTGGCAGCAATAACCTCAACCAAACGTTTCCTGTAGTTGCAGATCAGACCTGCACAACAATCTGGAGTAATTTTGGACCACTCCTCTTCACAAAACTGTTTCAGTGTAGCAATATTCTTGGGATGTCTGGTGTGAATCGCTCTCTTAAGGTCATGCCACAGCGTTTCAATCGGGTTGAGGTCAGGACTCTGACTGGGCCACTCCAGAAGGCGTATTTTCTTTTGTTGAAGCCATTCTTTTGTTGAATTACTTGTATGCTTTGGGTCATTGTCCTGTTGCATCACCCATCCTCTGCGGAGCTTCAGTTGGCAGACAGATGGTCTTACGTTTTCCTGCAAAATGTCTTGATAAACTCTGGAATTCATTTTTCCATCAATGACAACAATCCGTCCAGGCCCTGAGGCAGCAAAGCAGCCCCAAACCATGATGCTCCCTTCACCATGTTTTACAGTGGGGATGAGGTTTTGATGTTGGTGTGCTGTGCCTTTTTTTCTCCACACATAGTGTTGTGTGTTTTTCCAAACAACTCAATTTTGGTTTCATCTGTCCACAGAATATTTTGCCAGTAGTGTTGTGGAACATCCAGGTGCTCTTTTGCAAATTTCAAATGTGCTGCAATAATCTTTTTGGACAGCAATGGCTTCCTCCGTGGTGTCCTCCCATGTACTCCATTCTTGTTTAATGTTTTCCTTATTGTAGATGTGTCAACAAAAATGTTAGCATGTGCCAGAGATTTCTGTAAATCTTTAGCTGACACTCTAGGATTCTTCTTTACCTCATTAAGCATTCTGCGCTGTGCTCTTGCAGTCATCTTTACAAGACGACCACGCCTAGGGAGAGTAGCAACAGTGCTGAACTTTCTCCATTTGTAGACAATCTGTCTTACCGTGGACACATGAACATCAAGGCTTTTGGAGATACTTTTGTAAGCCTTTCCATGCAAGTCAACAATTCTTGATCGTAGGTCTTCTGAGAGCTCTTTTCTGCGAGGCATGGTTCACATCAGGCAGTGCTTCTTGAAACCAGTAAACCCAAAACTGTTTTTTTTTTTAAAAGGGCAGGACAGCTTTCAGCAACACATCCAATAATATCACACTGATTGGACTCAAGGTTGGCTCACTCCTGGCTCCAATTAGCTCTTGGAGAAGTCATTAAGCTAGGGGTTCACATACTTTTTCCACCCTGCACTGTGAATGTTTACATGTTATATTCAATAAACACATGAAAACATATAATGTTTGTGTTGTATTATTTTAAGCAGACTGTGTTTTTCAAATTGTTGTGACTTAGATGAAGATCAGAGCACATTTTATGACCAATTAATGCAAAACTCCACGTAATCCCAAAGGGTTCACATACTTTTTCTTGCCACTGTATTATTTAATTATCGGGATCGGATCAGGAGATAAGGGGATCCAAAGGATCCCCCTATCTCCACTTGGCAGCTAGGGGGTTAACTGGCCCACTGAGATCCTCACACATATGGTGAGGATGTCAGTGGGTGGGGGTTGACCCGGAGGCTTGGCTGACATCCAAAATGTCAGCCACCTCCAGGTTTGAATCGCGCTCCGGCGGCGAATTGGTTAATGTTATGCACTGCTGAAAAGGAGAGACTCTCCCCTTTCCAGCGGTGTAATTTTTTTTCTAACACAAATGGTTGGGGAAATAGAGGGCTCCAAAGGAGGCTCCCCTCCCCTTCCTGAATTTTACCGCAGGCGCCGGTGGGCGCCTGCCAGACATGCCACAGGAGCCGGCGAGGTCGGTAAGTATCGGCGGGACGGAGGTTAGGAGACCGCTGACGTACCATGTACGTCTGGGAGTCTAAGGGAGACCTGTGGCCATGACGTACATGGTATGTCTGCGGTCGGGAAGGGGTTAAACTCTGTCATTTCATCTTCTCTGGCCACGCCCCTCAGCTAGGGGTGTTTCTTCAGCTCCCACTTCCTGAATATTCCCTGCCTCATCCCGCCCACTACTCCACCCATCAAAGCTTCACATGAACTAACACAAGCTGTGCACATGAAACCCTGTGCACGCTCAGGACCTCAGACTGAGGAAGCTGAGGAACTTAATGTTAGTTATCTCTGCAACTGTGAAAGCAAGGCGAACACACACTCATGCTCACTCACTTGCTCTCTTTCATGGTTTACATACTCACAGTCTCACTTAAACTGAATTTAAGCAAGCATGGGATAGGCATAAGGCTATCCTAAACAAAAGATAAATCCAGGTAAAGTATCCATGTAATTGGGCAGACTAGATGGGCCGAAAGGTTCTTATCTGCCGACATTTTTCTATGTTTCTATGTTTCTAAACTCCCTCTCAGGTCACACACTCTCACACACTTTCTTGTGCTGTCTCTCAGCAGCGTAGCATGGGTTGTCAGCACCCGGGGCAAGGCAAGAATTGTGCACCCCCCAACCTGTGGACACGGTAACACACCCTGATTCCCTTCCACCAGTAGAGTATTGACCCCATTACCGCACAAGCATAAGTATTGTATATTAAAAAAATACAAATATAATAAAAAATGAAACACACATGCCCTCCCAAGCTACGACACTGCTACCAGTCAACCTGTCCCAGTATACCCTAGCATAGTTGCACTCTCACACTATACCCAGTCACTCTCTCCCAGTACCCCAGTCACACTCTCCCATTACCCTCAGTCACTCTCTCCCTCTCTCCCAGTACCCCCAGTCACTCTCTCTCTCCAAGCGACAAGCGTGGTACAGGGTGTTCCGTCGGATAATGCTGCGCTGCTTCACATGACTCATGTCAGCAATAAGGAGGAGTCAGGAAAGGACCAGAATTTTTTGTCCTGGTCCTCCCTTACGCACGTTGAGTGCTAAGTCACCGCTGGCGCCGCAAAACTGGCGACTGCCCGTGCAAGGGCCAAGTGAACACTTTGCTAATCCCTGCCGGAAAATATTAGTGGTTAAAATTTCTTTTTAAGTTTTGTGCCCCCTGAGAAAATTGCGCCCAGGGCGACCGCCCCCGAGGCTCCCCCACGTTACGCCACTGCTGTCTCTTGTGTGCGTACTCTCTCACTGTTTCTCTTGCATGCTCTCTCGCTACTTTATCTTGCCATCTCTGGTTTCTTTTTCTGTACCTCTCTCTCTCTGCTGTCTCTTTCTAATAGCATGGGTGGAGTCGTAGATGAAGAAGGTTGAGGAAGTGGGCTACTTTCAAAGGAGGGAGATGGAGTGTGGAATTCATTGAAGTAGAGTCTGATATAGAACTGCTAACGTAAGAGAAAATAAAAGTGAAGGCAACCGAGTTGAGAAGATTAATTATACTGGAATGGGAGGGAGTGGTGGTCAATTTAAGCAGTGGGAAGAAGTGCAGGGCATGGGAGCGTCAGTGAGGGCTCCTGGAAATTGAGTTGAAGGGAGGGATTAGAGCAGGGGTCAGCAACTTTTACCCTCTAATGGTTTTGCAAATACATTTCCATGATCCCAACCTATTCAATGACCGTGCACCATCAGAGGTGTGGTTTTAAAACATTTGCAGGGCCAAGGTTGATGATGCCTGGATTACAGCTACATCCAAGGAAAGGTGTAGGGACAACCAGGATGGTAAGAAAGGAGTATGGGAGAGTACTGGCATGTAATAGAAGTGGAGTGATGGGTTGCTGGAATAGAAGAGGAGGGTTGTTTTGGCAATTATGTAAATGTATGGGGTAAGGGCATAGTCCGAGCAAGTAGAATGTAAAGGCCAACGACATGAATAAATCTAGAGAGTTGCTAGGAAATTAACAATTAGCACGGTTAGTTAATTAGTGAGCCAGTGACAAGCCATTTAACTTTGATAAAAATTTCAGAAAGATATTAACCCCTTAGTGGCAGATCCTGTATGTTGTCACCATTAGATTGCTTGAGCTTTTGTTCTTGCGAATTACTACATTCGATCATTTTCAGTTGACCCTATAGAAGGCGATCTACTTGTTCCATTTAACTGTCATGTCCTGCTTGGGTCCCCTGTATCCCGGCAGCTGGCGGCACCATCCACGCTAGTCTTTGGCTGACCGCAAAGTGAAGTAGCCGGCGATCGCAGGTCAGTGACACGGGTGGGGCGTGATGACATGGCACTGGCTGGATTTTAAAAAAAACTGGAAAATTAATCTTACCCATTGCCCTGTCGTGGTTCATTTCGACCTCAATGTATTCCTCGAGATACCTCTGTATAGCTCTCCTGTGTATGACCCTGGCTTTGTTTGAATACTCGATTTAGCATCAACACCTGGCATTGGTTGAGTATCTGATTTGGCATTAATCCCCGCCACTGGCTGACTACCCGATTTGGTATCAACCCATGGCATTGTCTATTGTCCATTCCGTGGCATTGGCATTGTCCTATTTGAAATTAACGCTTGGCTCTGTCTGATTTCTCTCTCTGGTCTTTATCTTCTGGCTCCTGCTTACCATTCATTCTGATATATAGACAAATATAGAGTGACCCTTGCAAATATTACAAGCTGATGAATCAATAATATGACTATTCTTATAATAAATGTGTAATCCCAAATCAGGAACAATGAAATGAAAATCAATCATACACAGTCTGTTTGTCCATAAATTCAGAAATAATTCACAGTTCCAATGGATGTTATGATGGTAGTGCCATCTAGTCATATGATCCTTTCCGCTTGATTTGTTGTGACAATACCTCAAATAGGAACAAAAGAAACTAATAGTGCAGACAGTCAGAACAAGTAAATACGAAAACGTTTATTGCGCTTGCATTAGTAGAATCTCAAAGGCAGCGTATCAGAAAATGGATATCAATTCTCACTGGGGCCAGATCTGATATCACCAACGGATCGTTCTGTCCGACCGTGCCACTGCTCGACGCGTTTCGTCTTAATCAAAGACTTCCTCAGGAGCTGGTCCAACCTTCAACCTCGTTGTCTTCTATACATGTGTCTGTCAATAAACCATTACAGCAATTAAAACGATTCCCTCTGTACTTCCGGTTACAATCCGCACCGGGCCCAGCCGCCATCTTGGCGAATGCGTATCCAAACCATGAACGATCCGGAGACTGCTCCTCCATTACGATCCTCCCTCTCTGGTGCATGGTCAAGCATATTGGCCTCGCTTTCACTCCCATAGATTACATGCGGAATAGAAAAATCTCCTCCCGGCCATCCTTGAAGAGGTAATGATGCCCATAAACTATCATCCATACCTCCATCTTCACTGGGCAAATTCATCCAATTTCCTCAAAGATGTTAAGTCCAGAGGGACCCAATAAATACAAAAACTGGGAACTTAAAACATAATACCATAATACTATATATTAAACTTACTACATTGTATAACTCATTCTGTCGCTTTGTGCTACAATGTAACTACATGACCCACCATTGTGACATGTTAAAAGAACTAAACTGGCCATCGCTGGAATCTAGACGCACCCTTCACCTTTCCAACCTGGTGTTTAAGAGCTTTTCTGGGAAGCTACCACCCTACCTCAATAGACTGCTTCCCCCGGCAGTTCCCTCATCCTATAACCTCCGATCCAGGACCTGCACCTTACTTGCAATACCACAATACAAAAAGACAGTGGCTCGATCCTCATTTTCCTACAGAGCACCGCAATTATGGAATAACCTCCCAGACGCCATCAAATCTTCCCCCAGTCTAAAGTCCCTGAAGACTTCCCTATTAACATACCTCAATACGAAATGCACCTGTAAACATGTAACATAATGACTTTATTTCCTACATATTTATTTTTCTGTTAATCTGTATATTTGGTCTTGTGCTAATATCTTGCATTTTACTATTTTGTATTTCTGTAACCACTCAATGTTTTTGAACCCAGGACATACTTGAAAACGAGAGAAATCTCAATGTATCCTTCCTGGTAAAATCCTTTATAAATAAATAAATAAATAAATAAAACTGTTAAATGAAAAAGAAAACCACCACCCTGCTTGATACATAAGATTCCTATTTTAAAAAACACGCTAGGTCTATATCGATATTAAGGCCCATCGGATGCAAAGTGCGGAGTCGGTGGATCCAGAAGGACTCCCTTCTGGATAATTGGTTTATCCTATCTCCACCTCTCCAATCACCCATAACATGCTCAATTCCAATGTACATAATATCTCTTTCATTGTAACTAGCACAAGAATTACAGTGAACTGCTACCGTATGGGTGCCGATTGACTTCCTAATATTGTTTTGATGTTCTAAAAATCTACCTTTAAGTTTCCTAGTAGTTCGGCCAACATACTGGAAACCGCAAGGACACTGAATAAGGTAGACCACAAATGTGGTGGAACATGTTATTTCCCTCTAAATTACAAATTCCTTTCCAGTGGTGGAACTAGTGAATTTACGGACAAGCCTAGGTAGAAACCGACAGGCTCTACAGTTACCACACATTTTAAACCCCATTACCCCCTCCATTGCTTTTCCCCGGGGGTCTAGGTACACTAGGGGCTACAATGGTCTTTAAGTTCCTAGCCTTTCGATAAATAATAGGTGGATTAGTGGGCAATGTTTTACCTAAACTAGGATCCTGCAGCAACAGAGGCCAATGTCGTCTAATGGCTCTTTCCATCTGCCTATATCCAGTGCTAAAATCAGTAATAAAAGAATGTTGAAATTTGTTTTGACTGTCACAAAATGGATTTTTTTTCTGAAACAAATCTTTCCTTTTAATTTTCTTAACTTCCTGAATTACCTTATCCACCTCCCCTGAATTAAAACTTTTCGCAACTAACTTATCCTTAATATATTGGGACTGTATTTCATAATCTTCAATCCTGGTGCAATTTCTCCGCAACCGGATGAACAGACTCCTGGGAATTGACTTCAACCATGATGGGTGATAGCAGCTCTTACGATGTAGATATCCATTTCCATCAGTCTTTTTAAAAAAAACATATGGTTGTTATCGAACTTCCCTCACTTTCTAAAGACAGATCCAAAAAGTTAATTCCATCCTTTTTGTAAACTGGGCTGAATTTTAAAAAAAAATCATTGTTGTTAATATACTTAGAATATATTTCCAGAGAGTCCAATGACCCATCCCAGATGACTAAAATGTCATCAATATATCTCCGCCATAGGACCAAGCCTGCCCCTACGCCTACCAGGCCTTGGATGTAAATAGATTCCCAATATCTCAACAGTGTAATGTATGGTATTATGGTATTATGTTTTAAGTTCCCCTTTATTGTATTTATTATCCAGAAGGGAGACCTTCTGGATCCACCGACTCCGCACTTTGCATCCTATGGGCCTCAATATCGATATAGACCTAGCGTGTTTTTTAAAATAGGAATCTTATGTATCAAGCAGGGTGGTTTTCTTTTTCATTTAACAGTTTAATAAATGGTATTATGGTATTATGTTTTAAGTTCCCCTTTTTTGTATTTATTGGGTCCCTCTGGACTTAACATCTTTGAGGAAATTGGATGAATTTGCCCAGTGAAGATGGAGGTATGGATGATAGTTTATGGGCACCATTCCCTCTTCAAGGATGGCCGGGAGGAGATTTTTCTATTCCGCATGTAAGCTGTGGGAGTGAAAGCGAGGCCAATATGCTTGACCATGTGCCAGATAGGGAGGATCGTAATGGAGGAGGAGTCTCCGGATCGCTCATGGTTTGGATGCGCATGCGCCAAGATGGCGGCTGGGCCCGGTGCGGATTGTAACCTGAAGTACAGAGGGAATCGTTTTAATTGCTGTAATGGTTTATTGACACATGTATAGAAGACAACGAGGTTGAAGGTTGGTCCAGCTCCTGAGGAAGTCTTTGGTTAAGACGAAACGCGTCGAGCAGTGGCATGGTCGGACAGGACGATCCGTTGGTGATTTCAGATCTGGCCCCAGTGAGATTGACATCCATTTTCTGATATGCTGCCTTTGAGATTCTACTAATGTAAGCGCAATAAATGTTTTGGATTTTAATTGTTCTGACTGTCTGTACTATTAGGCCCCTATTACATTCTTTGCGCAGTGTGTTTTGCGTGCGCAAATGCGCATTTGCGCAAGGAGCAAAACCCTTTGCGCTAAACGTCGTATTACAACGTTCGCACAAATGATGCGCGTTATCGTTTAACGCGGATGGACTTGCGAGAGCGTGATGAACTATGCGCGTCCTATACTTAACATTGTGAGCGCAAATTCGTTTGTGCGCTAGTAGGCGGATGGTATTACAATCTTCGCTCAATTTTTTATGAACGTCGTTTGCGCAAATTTTTTCTTAACGTCTTTGAAAAGCTGGTGGTAACTGCAAATCGGAATGTTTTTGACGAAACAAAAAACACCAGCACGAAAAAAAAATACAGCACAGTATAGTTACACATTCTACACATACCCAAACAATAAAAAATTGTGAATTCGTGCATATTTTTTTTATTGCTGCAGCATGTATACTCAGATTTACTTTGACAGGCGCAAAAACTTAAGTGAGTCAATTAAGGTAAATTGATGTCAATTAAGGTTCTTAATTCTGATTGGCTGAATCCCGTGAAAAAAACAGTCCGGACACTGATTTACGTGCGCAACGTTACTGCGCGTATTACACTTCGTTTTGCACGTCATTTTTCCGAACGTTATTTTTTGACGGATGAGAAAATGCGTTCGGATCGGGAATACCACGTTAATTTTCGCGCGATAATGCTGGACGATGCACGCAAAAAAATTTGCACTGCGCGAACGAAATTGCGCGAAGATTGTAATAGGGGCCTCAGTGTCTTTTCTGTCTATTTGAGGTATTGTCACAACAAATCAAGCTGAAAGGATCATATGACTAGACGGCACTACCATCAAATTGTCCATTGGAACTTATTTCTGAACTTATGGACAAACAGACTTCGTATTTCATTGTTCCTGATTTGGGATTACACATTTATTATACGAATAGTTATATTATTGATTCATCAGCTTGTAATATTTGCAGGAGTCACTCTATATATATATATATAATCTATATATTTTTTATGATTTTTAACTCCTGGTTTTTTGATATATATAGTCATGGCCGAAATTGTTGGCACCCCAGACATTTTTCCAGAAAATCAAGTATTTCTCACAGAAAAGTATTGCAGTAAGACATGTTTTGCTATACACATATTTATTCCCTTTGTGTGTATTGGAACAAAAAAAAAAAAGGGAGGAAAAAAAGCTAATTGGACATAATGTCACACAAAACTCCAAAAATGGGCTGGACAAAATTCTTGGCACCCTTAACTTAATATTTGGTTGCTCACCCTTTGGAAAAAATACCTGAAATCAGTCGCTTCCTATAACCATCAATAAGCTTCTTACACCTCTTACCTGGAATTTTGGACCACTCTTCCTTTGCAAACTGCTCCATGTCTCTCTTATTGGAAGGGCGCCTTTTCCCAACAGCAATTTTAAGATCTCTCCACAGGTGTTCTATGGTTTTAGATCTGGACTCATTGCTGGCCACTTCAGAACTCTCCAGCGCTTTGTTGCCATCCATTTCTGGGTGCTTTTTGACGTATGTTTGGGGTCATTGTTCTGCTGGAAGACCCAAGATCTCGGACCCAAACCCAGCTTTCTGACACTGGGCTCTACAGTGCGACCCAAAATCCTTTGGTAATCCTCAGATTTCATGATGCCTTGCACACATTCAAGGCACCCAGTGCCAGAGGCAGCAAAACAACCCAAAAACATCATTGAACCTCCACCATATTTCACTGTAGGTACTGTGTTCTTTTCTTTGTAGGCCTCATTCCGTTTTCGGTAAACAGTAGAATGATGTGCTTTACCAAAAAGCTCTATCTTGGTCTCATCTGTCCACAAGACGTTTTCCCAGAAGGATTTTGGCTTACTCAAGTACATTTTGGCAAACTGTAGTCTTGCTTCTGTATGTCTGTGTCAGCAGTGGGGTCCTCCTGGATCTCTTGCCATAGCGTTTAATTTCATTTAAATGTCGACGGATAGTTCACGCTGACACTGATGCTCCCTGAGCCTGCAGGACAGCTTGAATTTCTTTGGAACTTGTTTGGGGCAGCTTATCCACCATCCGGCGTTGCAACCTTTCATCAATTTTTCTCTTCCATCCACGCCCAGAGAGATTAGCTACAGTGCCAAGGGTTGCAAACTTCTTGATAATGTTGCACACTGTGGACAAAGGCAAATCTAGATCTCTGGAGATGGACTTGTAACCTTGAGATTGTTGATATTTTTCCACAATTTTGGTTCTCAGGTCCTCAGACAGTTATCTTCTCCACTTTCTGTTGTCCATGCTTAGTGTGGCACACACAGACACAAAATGCAAAGACTAAGTGAACTTCTCTCCTTTTTATCTGCTTTCAGGTGTGATTTTTATATTGCCCACACCTGTTACTTGCCCCAGGTGAGTTTACAGGAGCATCACATGCTTGAAACAATCTCATTTATCCACAATTTTCAAAGGGTGCCAAGAATTTTGTCCAGCCCATTTTTGGAGTTTTATGTGACATTATGTCCAATTTGCTTTTTTCCTCCCTTTTTCTGTTTTGTTACAATACACACAAAGGGAATAAACATGTGTATAGCAAAACATGTGTTACTGCAATACTTTTCTGTGAGAAATACTTGATTTTCTGGAAAAATGTCAGGGTGTCAGGTGCTGGTTCTGGGGTGGTAGGATTGAGCCCAGTGTGCAATGAAACTTGCTGAGAAACGTGGATGTAAGAATGAAGACAGGGTTTATTAGGAAATCATAAAACATAAAAAGGAAACATGAATATAGAAGGGATCACACTAAATAAACAATAATAACTTTAACGGAAGGCAAGATAGGACAGAACTAAACTATACTAAACTAAACTACAACAAAAGAGCAATATACGGAGGCAGGGTGTTTCTAGAGGCAGAGGTTCCTGGGTCTGTAAAGGATCTTGGTAATACAGAGCAACGGGCTTTGGGATTTATACAGGATACAGGGCAGGCAGGTTCTGAGATTTTCTGTGGCATACGAGGTAGCGGATTCTGTGGAATACAGGGCAGCGACGCCTGGAGAGTCTGCGACGTGCAGGGCAGCGACGCCTGGAGAGTCTGCGACGTGCAGGGCAGCGACGCCTGGAGAGTCTGCGACGTGCAGGGCAGCGACGCCTGGAGAGTCTGCGACGTGCAGGGCAGCGACGCTGGAGAGTCTGCGACGTGCAGGGCAGCGACGCCTGGAGAGTCTGCGACGTGCAGGGCAGCGACGCCTGGAGAGTCTGCGACGTGCAGGGCAGCGACGCCTGGCGAGCCTGCGACGTGCAGGGCAGCGACGCCTGGAGAGTCTGCGACGTGCAGGGCAGCGACGCCTGGAGAGTCTGCGACGTGCAGGGCAGCGACGCCTGGAGAGTCTGCGACGTGCAGGGCAGCGACGCTTGGAGAGTCTGCGACGTGCAGGGCAGCGATGCTTGGAGAGTCTGTGACGTGCAGGGCAGCGATGCTTGGAGGGTCTGCGATGTGCAGGGCAACGATACCTGGAGGGTCTGCGGGATGCAGGGCAGGCAGGTTCTGGGAATTCAGCAGCGGGCGGAGGATTCTGTGGGGTGCAGGTACAGAGGAAGGAAAATACTGGAAGGGACAAAACAGATAAGGGTCTAGGCAGGAACAGGATGTAGCTCCCTGTCAGCTTGGCATTCACCAAGACAATGCAGAAGCAATGTTACTTGGGTGCGGTTTGGTTTTATGCAGGGAGCATCGGATGAATTAGGCAACACCTGAGTGTTGCAGAGGAGAGTCCTGAGAGTCTCAGTACGAGGCGGCGCTGGATTTAGGCTTTTTACGGCGTTGGCGTCTCGGGGCATTACACAGGGGTGCCAACAATTTCAGCCATGACTGTACCTGTCAGGACCCGCACCTGTCAAGATCCGTTCCTGTGACATTCCATGCAAGTGGTGGCTGAATGAAAGGTGCTGCCCTTCTGCTCAGCACCAGTATTAAACAGTTAAACACACACACACTACAGGTCACATGACACACCCCTGTGCCTAATCAATAAAGGCTCCACACCCCCTCTGTTCAATGCTTCATTGTTGTCTCCTGTTCCTAAGAACAAGACCAGCCAATACAAGCTCCTGAAAGACCTGCTTTCCCCTATCTACCCACCGTGTTTCCTTCCTCAAGACCCTCTGTATTCCCCCCAAGAACCACTGTGCTCTCCCAGGAGCAACCACCCATCCAACCTCCATACCTGGACACAAGGACTGCTTTCCCAATCACCCTCAGCCTAACCAGTAAGTCCTATTGTGTCCTGTCCCTCAGCCCTCCAGTGTGATTCTCCACTCCAACGAACTGTGTGCATCCCCGAAACCTGCATATCGGGCTCATAACCTGAGAGGCCAGTACCTGTAAGATATTAAACCTGACAATACCATTCATTCTGGTTTTCTGTTTTCCCCTTATCTGTCTATTCTGTGTTTATAAATCTGGCTACCTATAGACCGGCAGTGTAGGTAGATTGTCTGCGCAGGGATTAGACCTTTGTACATATACGTGACACTAACCTATTACCCCTGCCTCCTCTTGTTACCAACTGTCCTTATGTAAACCCAATATCCTTTATATGGCTTCTACTGTGCCCCAGATCAACTCATTTTGACATATCCATCCTGCCACATCCCATTTCTTAATCCATTGAAGATGTCAAACTCCGGACCCGAGATGTTGATGGCCTACAGTTCTGTGAATTCTTTGAAAGCAAAAGATGGCCAGAGGATTGTGGAAGTTGTAGTTCATAAAACATCTGGGAGGGCCAGAGTTTGAGATCCCTGCTCTAAAGAATTCTGTTAGGGCTATATATATATATATTATGTTGTTTTGGTTAATTATTTTCAGTATGAATGTATTATTTACTTTTGCCCGGGTCATCATGGATCAGCTGGTGGGTATAGTCCAAATTAAATCTGCTTTGTCAAAGAAAAGCATTGGACTAACAAAGAAAACAAAGTCCAACTTTTGTACCAAAACGTAATATATTATGTGTAGCGGTTTCAATGTCCCATCAAAGTAGAATGCTCCAGTGGCTTCCCAGAATTCCTCAAATTTTCATTGAATATCCTCAAATTTGAGAAGAAAGAATAAACATAGCGTGACCTGTGCAAATATTGAACATACTATTTTTCTATCAGGTATCACTCACTTGATTAAGAGCCAGCCTGGCTCTAGGTAGATGGCCTCTGAGCTGTTTATCGGCCGCTCAGTCGACCAACTGGCATAAACTAGTCTTCTACCTTCAATATAAAAATACACTATATTGCCAAAAGTATTCTCTCACCCATCCAAATAATCAGAATCAGGTGTTCCAATCACTTCCAGTGCTACAGGTGTATAAAATCAAGCACCTAGGCATGCAGACTGTTTTTACAAACATTTGTGAAAGAATGGGTCGCTCTCAGGAGCTCAGTGAATTTCAGCGTTGGACTGTGATAGGATGCCACCTGTGCAACAAATCCAGTTGTGAAATTTCCTCACTCCTAAATATTCCACAGTCAAATGTCAGCTGTATTATAAGAATGTGGAAGTGTTTGGGAACGACAGCAACTCAGCCACGAAGAGGTAGGCCACGTAAACTGACGGAGCGGGGTCAGCGGAAGGTGCGAAAAGGTCGCCAACTTTCTGCAGAGTCAATCGCTACAGACCTCCAAACTTCATGTGGCCTTCAGATTAGCTCAAGAACAGTGCGCAGAGAGCTTCATGGAATGGGTTTCCATGGCCGAGCAGCTGCATCCAAGCCATATATCACCAAGTGCAATGCAAAGTGTCGGATGCAGTGGTATAAAGCACGCCACCACTGGACTCTAGAGTGACAAATTCTCTGGAGTGACGAATCGTACTTCTCCATCTGGCAATCTGATGGACGAGTCTGGGTTTGGCGGTTGCCAGGAGAACGGTACTTGTCTGACTGCATTGTGCCAAGTGTAAAGTTTGGTGGAGGGGGGATTATGGTGTGGGGTTGTTTTTCAGGAGCTGGGCTTGGCCCCTTAGTTCCAGTGAAAAGAAATCTGAATGCTTCAGCATACCAAGACATTTTGGACAATTCCATGCTCCCAACTTTGTGGGAACAGTTTGGAGCTGGCCCCTTCCTCTTCCAACATGACTGTGCACCAGTGCACAAAGCAAGGTCCATAAAGACATGGATGACAGAGTCTGGTGTGGATGAACTTGACTGGGCTGCACAGAGTTCTGACCTGAACCCGATAGAACACCTTTGGGATGAATTAGAGCGGAGACTGAGAGCCAGGCCTTCTCGTCCAACATCAGTGTGTGACCTCCCAAATGCGCTTCTGGAAGAATGGTCAAAAATTCCCATAAACACACTCCTAAACCTTGTGGACAGCCTTCCCAGAAGAGTTGAAGCTGTTATAGCTGCAAAGGGTGGACCGACGTCATATTGAACCCTATGGATTAGGAATGGGATGTCACTTAAATTCATATGCGAGTCAAGGCAGGTGAGCGAATACTTTTGGCAATATAGTATTTTACGGTATTTTTATAGGAAGGGTTATTTTACGGTGAGAACAATAAAGCTGTGGAATTCTCTGCCTGTTGAGGTGGTTGGGTCAGAGTCTGTACAGACTTTTAAAAAACGACTGGATGACTTCCTGCAGACACAGAATATTAAGGGTTATAATATGTGGGTAAAAGCTTCTTGATCCAAGGAGAAATCTGACTGCCATTCTGGGGTCAAGAAGGAATTTTTTCCCAGTATGTTGCATATTGGCAAACATTTCAGACTGGGTTTTTTGCCTTCTTTTGGATCAACAGCAGTAGGTTATGTGGGAGAGGCTGAACCCGATGGACGCATGTCTTTTTTCAGCCTATATAACTATGTAACTATGTAGTGTGTGTACCATAGTGTATACTGTAGTCCAATATGAAAATATGGATCTACTCACATGGTAAAGGCCCATATCCAAGTCCTAGGTGTATAAGGACCAGAAAGCTTAGAGAAACCTCAGCTGGCTTCTCTAAGCCAGAGGGTTATAGAACTCGAAGGTGAAACGCGTTCTGGCTATGTTTTTGTTTTGTTTTATGTCATTTTAATAAATGTTTATTTGTTTAAAATGCTACTGTCCTGGATTGCGTTAAGGAAAGGCTTTTTTGGAAGTTGTGCCTCCCAAAAACTAACTTCTGGGCCTTATACACCTAGGACCTGGATATGGTCCTTTACCATGTGAGTAGATCCATATTTTCATTTATTCATATTGGACTACAGTATACACTATGTTACATATTTTTATATTGAAGGTAGAAGACCATGCCAGTTGGGCGATTGAGCGGCCAATAAACAGCTCAGAGGCCATCTACCTAGAGCCAGGCGGACTCTTAATCACGTGAGTGATACCTGATAGAAAAATAGTATATTTAATATTTGCAAAGGTCACACTATGTTTATTCTTTCTTCTCAAATTTGAGGATATTCAATGAAAATTGGAGGAATTCTGGGAAGCCCCTGGAGCATTCTTCTTTGATGGGACATTGAAACCGCTACACATGATATATTACTTTTTGAACTATTTATGTTGGAGGATAAGGCCAACATTTTGTGTCTTAGCGTTTATCCCGTGTATATATGAACACCTGCGCTGCATAGATTCATTGTAATTCATTTTCGTACCAAATCCATTAACGTTTATATTATCGTTTTGTTGTTTGCAGATTGAATTTAATACATCTTTAATTTCTCATTCAATGTGTCAGTTAAAAATGCTTTTCTTTTGCAGTCAAAGAATTTACCTAATGTCTCTTACAGATTTATTGCACCAAATGAATAAATGATGACATAAACCACATTCTCTTTATGTTCAATAATTTAAAAAGTAAGAAACAAACAAAATGAATAAATAAAATGGTGGCTACACCACCCAGAGACACTAGATGGCAGCTACAGACTTTAGAAGTGTTCTTAAAAGAGAAAACTGAACATTTTTTTTGCAAAGTGATCTTTTCATTACATGCCAAGTACCTGCCTTAAAGAGGTACTTAGGCCCGTGTCAGACGAACGCAGTGATCACGTCCGTGTTGCCGCACAGTTTAACGTCTGTTGTAGCATAGAATCATGAGCAATAGAGACCCACACACTAACAGGGTTATTCAGAGAGCGTGAAAACCAGGAGAATGACTGGAGAATGAAAAATTCTAGGTCGAAATAGCCAAACCAGAAAAATTCTCCCTTTCATCTCACTTTCCAAATCGGCTATTTTGACCTAGAAATTTTCATTCTCCAGCCATTCTCCAGTCATTCTCCTGCTTTTCACGTTCTCTGAATAACCCTGTCTGTGCGTCCGCACAGAACTGCGCACGCACAACGCAGGTGGCAAACGGACGCAAGTTAGGCAAGAACGTAAAACCGCTAGGACAGACGCGCAGAGTGCACACGTCCACGTAGCATTCTGTGTGAGTAATGAGGAGATGTCAGACGCAGCGGCGTAGTGTGGGTTGTCAGCGCCCGGGGCAAGGCAAGAATTGTGCACCCCCCCCAACCTGTGGACACGGTAACACACCCTGATTCCCTTCCACCAGTAGAGGAGTATTGACCCCCTTACCCCACAAGCACATGTATTGTGTATTATCAAAATACTGATATAATAAAAAAATGAAACACACATGTCCCCCCATGCTACACCAATGCTACCAGTCACCCTGTCCCAGTATACCCTAACATAGTTCCACTCTCACACTATACCCAGTTACTCTCTCCCAGTACCCCAGTCACTCCCAATACCCCCACTTTCTCCCAGTACCCCAGTCACTCTCTCCCAGTACCCCCTGTCACTCTCTCCTGCTCTCTCTCACAGTAGCTCCACTTTCTCCCAGTACCTCCAGTCACTCTCTCTCCCCCCCAGTACCCCAATCACTCTCTCTCCCAGTACCCCAGTCAATCTCTCTCTCTCAGTACCCCCAGTCACTCACTCTCTCTCTTTCCAAGTACCCCCAGTCAGACTCTCTCCATACCCCCACACTGTGTCTTGGTTACACTGCTCTGGTGTCACACAGTGTCGCCTACCTGCGTGGAGTTGCTGGTGGCACGGGGGGGGGGGCTGTCCAGGGGGCTTAGTGGGGGCCAGATTTTAAAAGTGCTGCAGGGCAGCCACCTCCCTCCCTCCTTCCTGTTCAGCGGCTGCAGGGCTGCCAGTGGCGGGGGGCTGGCCCAGGGCTTCAGGGGGGCTGCCAAGCGTTGTACAGGGTGTCCCATCGGATAATGCTGTGCTGCTTCACGTGACTCATGTCAGCGTTAAGGAGGAGTCAGGACAGGACCAGAACTTTCTGTCCTGGTCCTCCCTCCCGGACGCTGAGTGCTAAATCACCACCGGTACCACAAAACTGGCGGCTGCCCATGCAAGGGCCTCTCACGGTCACCTTGCTGATCCCTGCTGGATAATATTAGTGGTTCAAATTTCTTTTGAAATTTTGCGCCCCCTAAGAAAAGTGCACCCGGGGCGACCGCCCCCGAGGCCCCCCCACGCTACGCCACTGGTCAGACGCAGCGCATTTGCGACGTCCAGCACCTTGACGCACACAATGGCTTTTCATATCCTTTTCAAATTTTTATCGTTTTTCATATTAATTTTGTTTCCCATAATTCCCTTCTTTTTCTACGTCCGTCACAAAAACAGACCGTGTGGTGTCTACAGTATCTTCCGGCAGCACGTCTGTCCATTCTGCACACACGCAGAGTGCGCTCAGACTGCGTTCGTCTGCCTTAGCCTAAGTTGTAATTGTCGAGTTGTGTTTGTCATCTGGTAGTCTGCATTTAGTGAATGGAGCTCAAAGTGTTGGTTTTTATTATTATTATTGTTATCATCATCAACGTCATCATTTAAGTAGTGTCACAAGTTTCCTCTGCACTTTCTAATATTATGTGAGAAATTAAACAAAAATAGGAAAACAGAAACAGAGCACCCTGCTCAGAGCAGATTACATTTCAGGATGACAAAATCATACCAAAAGGGTTATTCAGAGAGCACCAAAATTTTTACTGCTCTCCTGTTCGGCGCACTTCAGCGAGTTCAATTCGCCGACCCTGCGGTGAATTCAGCATCCAATGCAGGGTCTCCGAAGTGCATTGAAGGGATCCACTGAATGCCATCGGTCAACCCACCGAACGCAGCCACCGACCTAACAGACTGACGATCACAGCAACAAATCAGACGACAATCCGAATGTTGCCGATCAGACCGCTGATCCCAACTCCAACGAAAAAAGCCGATCAGTCACCGAACCGAGGGAAGAGGAAAGTGTTTAAAACAAAAAAATGCACGGAAATTCTAAAAAAGGTCCTATAAATAATAATAAAAAGGTGTTACGGAATAAAAAAAAATGCCATTTAAAAAAACAAACAGTAAAACAAAATTTTTCTTAAAAATATCTATAAAAAATTCTAAAAAATAAAAAGACTTTGTGCTGCAAATGAAAAGAATAAATGGTTGAATTAAAAAAAGAAAGCAGTATTTTATTCCCCATTGAAACCTATGGGATTCGCCTGTTTAAACCTGTTGAACTGAAGCACCGAAAATCTGGGCATTTCGCCAACATTTCAGTGCAGTTCAGCGTTCTGTAAAATGATTAACCGTTACATCTCTATGGGGAATTTCACTGTCAACAAAGGTCCCTGAATTGCAGCGAATTGCACTGCATCTCGCTGGCAATTTTTCAATATTTGGCGAATTGCCAGCTTTCTGAATAGTTGAATTGCCACAAAATTGCACCGTACAGTGCAATTTGGTGGCCAATTCTGCTCTCTTTGAAGAACCTTTTTAGAATTTTTTGGGTCAATATCTTTTATTTTCTATAGGGGTTATTCAGGGAATCAAAGATCCCCACCCTGCGGTGTATTCAGCATTCACCGCAGGGTCCCTGGAGTGCAGAGAAAAGCTGCTGAAAAAATGCATCCAATACGATCCCAAGCATCGGATCACTCAAACTGCCACAAAAAACACGCCGAACACATCTGGAAAATGTTGACGAGCCGCCGAACAGAGCGCAGGGCAGCCGTTGTAAAAGGTAGACAAGCTGGTGAACGGGGTGAAAAAAAAGATTGTCAAAATTGAAACGCTGTTTGCAAAAAAACTACTGAACGAAAATACCTGGAATTTACATATAAGGTCCAAAGAATGATATTAAAAAGGTCTGTTACAGAAAAAAGAAAAAATGCATTTTTAAAAAAAGTTTGTCGAAAAAAATGACAAAAAATGCCTAAAAGATCCTAAAAAAATATATAAAGAGACTTTTTACTGCAGAAAAAAATAATAAACGGTTTATTAGATATTGTATTAAAACGGGAGTATTTTTAACATTGAAGCCTATGGGATTCGCGTGAATAAACCTGCTGAATGAAACCACCGAACAGCAGGGCATGTCGGCAACTTTTCCCTGCTGTTCGGTGTTCTCTGAATGGATGAACCATTGCTTCTCTATGGGGGATTTCACTGCCTTCGAACAGGGACCATACGTGATGGCAATTCGCCAAAATTTAATGAACTGCATGCTCTCTGAAATGCCGAATGGACCTGAAATGTCATTGTACGCTGAATTTCAGTGTCCGGCGACATTTTGGACCTCTCTGAATAACCCCTTATATTTTTTGCTTTGACCGCTGAAAACTAAAAATTGTGTTCCCATAATAAATACAGATCCCAACATATGTAAATAGCACCTCACATAGATTTGGATACTACCAATATACGTACTATAAATACTGCTATATACATACTGTATTTATAGTATGCATATATTGGTATTATTTATATCTATGTAAGCTATCCCTGAAGAAGTCCTAGTCATAAAGGTGAAATGTGTCGGTTTGCATTTAACATACAGGGTTATTCAGAGAGTGTGAAAAGCAGGAGAATGACTGGAGAATGAAAAATTCTAGGTCAAAATAGCCAAACCAGAAAAATTCTCCCTTTCATCTCACTTTCCAAATCGGCTATTTTGACCTCGAATTTTTCATTCTCCAGTCATTCTCCTGCTTTTCACGCTCTCTGAATAACCCTGATAATCTTTACTTCTATAAATAGTGATTTTACATATATCTTTTCCCTAGGAATTCGTTTTCTTTTGGATCTGTGAATAACTTTTTATATGGACGAATGGGTCATCATCAGGACTCATTTCTAGATAACCTGAACATAGATTACCACTTTCTTTGTATAATATGGACATCTATTTGATTTCAAAATCAAATTAAAAAGGAAATTCTAATACTTTGAGTAATCTGAAATGTTACAATCTCCAGATTGTATGCTCCTTTGGGAGCAGGGTCCTCTCTGTCTCATTTCAGTATTACTGTGTATTATCCTAACTTATTATAATCTCTGTACCACGCTGCAGAATATGTTGGTGCAATACAAATACAGTTGTGTTCAAAATTATTCAACCCCCAATGCTGTAAAGGGTTTTAGGGAATTTAGTGTACATTTGTAATTGTATTCAGAATGAAATCCTACAAGGACTTTTTAAAGAACCATATGCAACTAAAATGACATCAATTGGTTTTGTAATACAGTAGTAAATGTTTCTTTTGTGAATTCTTCATTGGCATAATTATTCAACCCCTTAAAGACTACCACTCTGAAGAACAGAGGTTCATTCAAGTGTTTTCAATCAGGTATTGAAAACACCTGTGGATGCCACGGAGCAGCAATAAAGCATAATAAGCACCAATTAGGCAGCTTTAAAATGACTCTGATACTCAGCTCCTTGTAGACATTTACTGGTGTGGTTACAAACATGGTGAAGTCAAGAGAATGGTCCAGGAAGACAAGAGAAGAGGTGATTACTCTTCACAGGAAGGGCAATGGCTATAAGAAGATTGCAAAGATGTTAAACATACCAAGAGAGACCATAGGAAGCATCATTCGCAAATTCAAGGCAAAGGGCACTGTTGAAACGCTACCTGGCCGTGGCAGAAAGAAGATGCTGACTTCGACTGCTGTGCGCTACCTGAAGCGTAGAGTGGAGAAAAGTCCCCGTGTGACTGCTGAGGAACTGAGAAAAGATTTGTCAGATGTGGGTACTGAAGTTTCAGTTCAGACAATATGGCGCACACTGCGTAATGAAGGCCTCCATGCCAGAACTCCCAGGCGCACCCCCTTGCTGTCTCCAAAGAATAAGAAGAATCGACTGCAGTATGCCAAAAGTCAAGTGGACAAACCACAGAAGTTTTGGGATAGTGTTCTGTGGACTGATGAAACAAAATTAGAACTGTTTGGGCCCATGGATCAACGCTATGTTTGGAGGAGGAAGAACAAGGCCTATGAAGAAAAGAACACCTTGCCTACTGTGAAGCATGGCGGGGGGTCAATCATGCTTTGGGGCTGTTTTGCTTCTGCAGGTACAGGGAAGCTTCAGCGTGTGCAAGGTACCATGAATTTTCTTCAGTACCAGGAGATATTGGATGACAATGTGATGCAGTCCGTCACAAACCTGAGGCTTGGGTGACGTTGGACCTTTCAACAGGACAATGATCCCAAGCATACCTCCAAGTCCACTAGAGCATGGTTGCAGATTAAAGGCTGGAACATTTTGGAGTGGCCATCGCAGTCACCTGACTTAAATCCGATTGAGAACCTCTGGTGGGACTTAAAGAAAGCAGTTGCAGTGCGCAAGCCTAAGAATGTGACCGAACTGGAGGCTTTTGCCCGTGACGAATGGGCGAAGATACCCGTAGATCGCTGCAAGACACTTGTGTCAAGCTTTGCTTCACGTTTAAAAGCTGTTAGTACAACATCCTTTTACAGTTATAAGTACTAAGATTGAATGTCACTTGGGGGTTGAATAAAACTGATAATGATGTGAGCACAGAAAAGACATTTGTGGTTATTTCATTATAAATGTTATGTTATATTTGTCTGACCTACACGTGCCTCTTTGATTTAATTGTAAGCAAGATGACTGAATGATCAGAATCAATGTCAAACTGGCCAAAACACTCAATTTCAGTGGGGGTTGAATAATTTTGAACACAACTGTACATATATAATAATCATCTGGTGTTCAGTTAGCAGAAAAAATGAGTAATTTAAGCATTTAATGTAGATCAATATTATATTTAATATCAACATAATACTGCATTTATTGACTTTGCTTGGTCTTCCAGTTTGCACGATGATATCGCCATATTAGATTACTTCTCGGCCTAAGTGCCAGCTCCAGGTTTGGAGGATGTATTTTTGAGTGAGGGATGCAGATTAGACATAAATGCAGGGCTTCCAGTGCATACGGTGCCTTCATCGTCCTCGTCTGGGTGTTCTGATATAGATTCATGTATCGAACCCTGGGGAATATTAAGTATTATTTACCTGCAGAATAGATTTTCTTTTAAACCATAAAATAACTTGTTTATGTAGTTATAGGCCTATGTGAGGAAGAGAATCACTCAGGCTGAGCATGACCCCATTTTTGCACAGCAAGCATAGGACAAAAATATAAATCGACTGAAAATATGCAAGATAAATAATCAAACTAAAAATAAAAGCGGTTACTCAAAGACCGGAGGTGTTTGCTGTAGTTGCACTGGCAAAAATCAGAGGCTTCTCTGTGAAGATTCTCCTGCCACTGTTTGGATTTCCATTGCATTCCATTTCCATTGAGCCGTCGTTGCAACAACAGTGATTTTCACCAGTGTTTTAAAAACCTCCAAAAAGGAGAATAAAAATTATGCTGACAGCTTCCATTGATGCAAAAAGGACAAAGACAACAGGAAGTAGTGGTCAGTGCCAGATTGTACCAATGTCAAACACATAAATTGATTGCTGCTAATCAGAGGTCAAGACCTAAGAAAATAAGTGCAGGAACTCCAAGACTTCAGACCCCCTAAACAACCAAGTTATCTCTCACTTAACATATCACCCACACCGTAATTACATTTTATCTGTATATAGTCAGCTTTTGGCTGAAAATTCACACTAAATAATATTTATTATGACTTGATACGGAAACATTAGATTAAACCCCTAATAAAAGCTTCATAGAGTGTGGTGTAGAGGAAGTGGAGTTCCTCCTGTAAAAATAGTGAAGGAACTGCGTTCCTGCTCGACTTGACCCCTGCTGCTAATGTACTTGTGAACCGAGCGCTACTTCCCATTGTCTTAGTCCTTTTCATTCCATCTGGCCAATGGTGCTATAATACCTTTATGGGTTAAAGTATGTTGCTGGTGAAGTATCTGATTTTTTAAAACTGCGGAATAATTCCCTACCCCTTAACCCTTTTGTTAAAGTACTCTTGATGGGATAATGTCCATATTCTTTAAAATCTCAGCGTAGAGGGTATGGTAAAAGGCAGAAATCCCTACCAGAAGAAGAGATTAATGGAATTACTGGATACATTGAAGGAAACTACGAAATATAATGGTACCATGTAAAAGCTGAAGCTAAAGGTGGTGGGGTGGTTTATTGGTTGGCATTTGCCGCCAGTGCCATGGAAAGGCCGTTGGATTTCAGAAAAGATCAAGTTTAATTTGTGTATTTGAAATCGTTACAACAAACAACTATGTGCAGGAGAACATCAAAAGAGGGTTCCTTGTAACATGCCTTATGCAAGCAGAAGATCGAATTATAGATTACTTCTGACAATGATTGGGATCATGTAATTCTGACAAATCAAGGCTTTTTTTTAAAAATTCTGCCCTAGAATTTCCCAAAAAGTTGCCTGAACAGTATAAACCAACTGCAAGTCCTTAAGCCCTCAGAATTGCAAGGGAGAGATAACAGTGGTGAGAAGAGATGCAATAGCTAAGAGGGCACTCTGAATACTGAAGTTCTGCTTATTTCTTGTCATGCTGCCAGACTGAGCATTACTACCTGCATGCTCCTGAGGACGCCAGTGTTTACGGCGAAACGCGTTGAGTGATGGAGTGCTTACTCCCATGCAGATTGTGTTTTTGATTTTAATATAACTTTTTAAGCCTCTGTAGCTTGGTGTTAATCTTGGGGTGGGTTGGCTCTAAGCTGGTAACGCTCCCAGCATTGATTTTGGGCCTCAACGTTTCCTCTACCTATTGCAATTTCACTTGCCACTCATCCAATGTGGAACTCCCTATCTATAGCAGGCTTCTCTGTCCTATTATGCGGACCCACGATCACTTTGATAGGAGTTGACAGAATTTAGGCGGTTTGTCTGTTTGTATCCCCTAGGAGAGACTTATCTAGATGCACCTAGTACCCTATGTGGCATTTATTACGCTGTTTGGAGCCACAGAGACTTTTTTATCCTTTCCTTGATTTGTCATTATGTTGTTCTGTTTTTTTTAAATTCCAATAAAAGTTAAATTTTACTTACAAGCTCCTATCTCAGTCAATCAATATCCTTTGTTCTATCCATGTTCCAGGGCTACCCCCATTTCTGTTGCTGGATATTGACTGTCACTATTCTGCAGGGGTTTTCTTTTTGTGCGTCCACTTATTTACCTGCCTTAGTATATAGACTATATATTTCCAGTCCACTCTGAATACTACCATAAAACAGTGCAGATTTATCCAGCTTACTTACCATAGAGATCTTTCTCCTAATCCTGAACGGATTGTCTCTGATCCTATAAAGCTCTTGATTCCGAGTGTGGGGTAGGAAACTGGGCCGAGGTATTAACTGGGTTTGCATGGAATGTCTCCGTCTCCTTGTCCTGGCACTTACAGCATTCACGATTAGTACCAGCATTTTCACAATCACGTTAAGGCTTGTGGATGTCGATGTCTGGACCGGTAGATGTGTGGTATAAATCCTGTGCTGTAATATTGTTATTGTGCAGCATAGTGTGATGAGCCAGCATTGAGTCATTCTAGAATGTTAAATTTATTATGTCATAGCATGCTTAGAACTGTGATACTAGACATGTGCAACACATATACTAGTGTGTGTGCAACACGTTACAATTATTGCTTACAAACTGCAAATAAACACAAGGGGAGCAAGGCACAGCATCCGAAATCATAGAAAGGTGCACTGTAGAGTTGGTTTATGAATACGTCTCACTTAAAACCTTCCACCCACTCTAAGTCATCATTCTGTTTACAGAGCTGTTATAGGGATAAAACAGGAAGATGTAAATGTGCAGGTGGTGCTTCTATTATTATTATTGTCATCATTTATATAGCGCCAACAGTTTCCGCAGCGCTTTACAATAACCAAAGGGAACGAAATACAAATAAACTGTCAGGGTCGAGGGAACGGGAAGCAGGGACCAGGTGTAGAAACTATGACGAGGTACAGAATAGGGAGAATCCAGAAGAAGAGTCGAGAACTTTCCAGGTTTGGTACACAATAAGGATGTATTAGAATTCGTTTAGCAGGTATACAACTCCTAAGAGAAGCGACGCTGTGGCAATGATGGTGTGCAAGGACTGGGTATATATAGGCAGCTGGGGTGGTCACGCCCCTCTGAATGGTGATGACTCGCCTCCCTATTGGGTCCCATCTGGGAGGTAGGCTCACCCTGGGGGCTATCCCAGCCCCTGCCTGTCAAGGACTCAGCCACGCCCCCCAACCTGTTAAAGGGAGTCTCCTGATCCACATGCCGGTTTGAGCCACGCCCCTTCAAGCCGCACGGTGAGGAGCCAGGCGCCGTGGCGTTCTGGGGGTCCAAATCGGCGCCATGACAGGTCCCACTGGCCGCTCGGACCAGGCACGACCCGCTCAACGCCGGAGGAGGCGATCCCCGTGATTGGGGCAGCGCTACTGCGACCACCGCAGGCATAGGCCTAGACCGCGAGGCGGCACCAGGTGGGTCCCGAGGTCGCCGAGATCCCGCATTGGGGCGTGACATAAACGGATGTAAGATGGAAACAAGAGGTGTAGAGGGCCCTGCTCATAGGAGCTTACAGTCTAGAGGGATTGGGGTTGAGGAAGACACGAGGAATTGCACTAGATAGCAGGATCATTAGTGCCAGTGGTTTGGGAACGGTGGGGCCATAGAAGCAGCCTCTATCATGTGTGAGTAGGTGAGCAGGGGGATGAGTTGCATCAGTGATGTGATACGCTAATCTGAAGAAAGGTTTTTGAGGGATTTCTTGAAGGCCTGAATATTAGGGGAGAGTTTGATAGGGCGTAATTACATTGATTCCGATATATTTACAAAAATATTAAAAAGTTAGTCTATCAGCCACACCGGCTTCCTCAGTAAGTGTCCTTGATACTGCAAAAGTCTCTGATGAAAAAAATCTGAGACTTTTGCAGCATCAAGGACACTTACTGAGGAAGCCGGTAGGTGAAAACGCGTTCTAGTGATTCTTGCTAAGGTTATTCACTACAATTTTTCATGTTTTTTACTATTTTCTGTTAATGTCTTGCCATATGGCTTATTTTATTTATTAAATTACAGTTTTTATTACTAGTAATCAGTCTTGCTGTTTGGTTTATGGGATTTTTTATATTGCATGAGCATTCTCCCTCTACCTTGGGATCTAAACCTACAGAGTGACCCTGTACAGAACTGGAAAAGGACGAGTGGAGATCCAAAACAACTAAAAATATAAGTATTTTTAAATCATCTTTGAGTGCTTTCCGGTGCTAAAACACCTTCTATCTATGTATATATATTATATACTGTATACTGTAATCATACAGTCGGTATTTCTATTATGTATTAGCTTAAGCTAAAGTGCGCCTAGAATATTTTGTTCCCTTTTCCATAAAACAGGAAGAATTAAACAAAAACCCCTCCTGACCACTCCGACACTCCCATCCCATTTTAACCCTTTCGGTTAAAAACCTAGCTAAATCTAACACTAGGCTTCCTCTAAACTCCGATGGCTGTGAGCATCCAGCCAATTCAGTGTGAGCATCCAGCCAATCCAGTGTGAGCATTGTCGGGTATATTAGAATAAGGAAAAATTAAAATGGATGCCTGTAGCCATCTTGTTTTTAATGGTAAGTCTTTCTTTTTCAATTTTCCCTAGTTTTAGAAATGAACAGAGATTTTTTTTTAAATAGTTCACGGCTAGGTGAAACCTTAAGAGTTTTTTTTTTATAAATGCCAGACATGAGGGAACCTTAAAATGTCTTTATTTGATATAATGCCGA
This sequence comes from Leptobrachium leishanense, assembly GCA_009667805.1. NCBI lineage: Eukaryota > Metazoa > Chordata > Amphibia > Anura > Megophryidae > Leptobrachium > Leptobrachium leishanense. Next base: position 84,936,044 of record CM019064.1, on the reverse strand, counting down.
GCTAAGTGCCAGAGAAAGGAATCTACTTAGTAAAGTCTTTGAGAGGAGTAGAGATATAAATTTAATTTTGGCAGGAGAGACTCAAAGTCTAGTATTGAAAAGAGGGTCTTTGTCAAGTCAGATTGATCTCTTGACCTGAGATAAGATATATAAAAATTAAATGGTGGAATTAATTGGAAGTGCAACACTGCCCTCTAGAGGTATAGTAAATATTATATTAATATAAAGAATGTAATGTTTAAATGGAAAGAGGTAGATTGTCAGTGAAGTCAAATTGACTATAATTGAAGCTGTACTGTTCATTGCAAATGCATTCAGATTTACACGAAGAGGCATTCAGACTTCCAGGACACGAATTCATTCAGACTTAAACGACAATGCATTCAGACTTCCAGGACACGACAATGCAGTCAGATCATTCCAGGACATAATGCATTCAGACAGGCAGACCATCGCAAGCAGACCATCCCAGGACACAATGCACTCAAGATTTCACACCACATCTCTAACTCACATGTATTGAATATCTACATTGATAATTTTCACATATTCCAAAACAATCAAAGAATATTCCAAGGCTGTAACTCATTGAATCCAGATTAGAGGTAATGTATGAGAGAGCAAATTTAAGATTTATGTAATTATATATATCTGGAGTATTTCTTGCAATAGATATACTGAGATATCTCAGATTATTGTTAGATCCAGAATCTAAAATATTTCTATTCTGCAGATAGAGAGATATGAAGAAGAATCAGATATAAGGATTTCTCCTAAAGAAACTGTTGCAAGATTGATATACCGATATATATATATATTGAATTTGGAAATTACTGTGATTGAAATTAATAAGCAAGGAATTATATAACTACAATATAAAAAGTAGAAGATTAGAAGCTTAATTCTCGATATTAGGTGAGGATTCACTAAATAAGTTTTCATTACTTATCATTCTAGACATAGAATAAGTGATAGCTCATCTTTTGTTGATCCATGTAGTATAGAGAGATACATATATCTCTACAAGATCTAGCTTGTTAAACATTGGTTTGCTGGGAAATACATGTTTCGTTAAGCAGAAATGTTTATTAACCATTTGTGTATAGTTACTAACTGATAAGGTAAATGATATTAATCATATATGCAGTTACTAACAGGTGATACATATATTGGGAAGCTAGTGTCTATGTGCTGATTGTTTATGATATGAGAGTTGAAACTTTTTGTATATGTAATAAATATATATATATTTATCCGATTATTGATTAGTGTATTCTTCAAAACAAAACACAGACAATTAAAAGAATTTAGGAGAATTTCTAGTAAACATAAACAATTGATATTTGTGTCTCGTATAAGTTTCTTATTGAATAATAATCCCTACAGCATCCAGCCAATCCAGTGTGAGCATCCAGCCAATCCAGTGTGAGCATCCAGCCAATCTAATAGCTCTCAATGATAGAAGGCATTGAGAGTCATTGGTGGGACTTAAGGCTTAATTTAATTCTATTGGGTGATTTTTCAAACAAAAAATATTGGTTACTTGCAGCCATTGTTTTATTCTGAAATAAAGTCTGACGCAATTGAAAAAAACTCAGTCCAAGCCAACATTTTAAAAATGGTGCTGGTCTGAAAAAAGCTTGGCATGAAAAAAAGCTTATTTTCAGCCAGCAAACAGGTTTGTGCCTTTAACCTCCCTGGCGGTATTCCCGAGTGTGACTCGGGGTTAAATTTCGCTACTGCGAACGGTAACCCCGAGCCACACTCGGGCTGGATGTTTACTCCCCTCCTCCTGGCTCCCTCGCTGTCCCCCCGCAGAAAATTTCATTCACAAAACTCACTGAATACAAATGGAAAAGTTTATGAACGGCCACTAGGTGGCAGTACAGGATAAGAAATAGACCATACATCGCCTCACCCTTGTTCTCAGACAGATTTCAGTGTTTTTTGTTGTATTTTATTGAATATCATTTATTTGCATTATTTTGGATAATTATTTTTGGGATAATAAATTATTATTTCGTGTTTCAAACTTTATCGGACTCCGTGTATTTACTATTTTGTTAAAATTAATTCATTAATTAATTTATAAAGGATTTTACCAGTAAGAACTCTTGATTGCACGGATTTCAGTGCGTGATTCCTAATTATTACAGGCTAACTATGTACAAAAACACGTTTCCTTTAAAAAAAAATTGATACGCTTTTAGACACAAAATTTTGAAAAAAATTAGACCGCCAGGGAGGTTAAATATGTACAGTAAACAAAATATGTTTCAAAAAAGATTTCAGTCTAATTCCCTCTATTTACAAGAACGACAACGGTACCCGTAGGGAACCACAGGATGATGCAACAAAAGCAAGATCCCAAGGGCCTAATTGAATGGTAATAAACACAAAACACCTGGTACACTAATTGTGCCATGTTATTAGTATCGAAAATAAACAATACCACAAGACAGACAAAACATTTAATATACATACAAATGAAATGGCAGAAAAGCGGGATATCATATCCATACAAAGAATACAAACTGCATCACAGAATGAATAACAATATATATAGAATGAAGCGAGGTCTACAGCAGACCGCCAAAATGACCATCAAGGGTCATATAAAAAAGGTGTACACACACAGAGGGATATCCACCCAAAGTATCAGATATATCCTGACCTTCACATCGAACTCCACAGCTTATATTTTTACACTTTATAATTCCCTCCCTGCCTGAAAATCCATTTATCAACACCTTACAGCATTTGAAGTTTTTTCGGAAATCGGCATACTGATAAATTTGAATTGAAATCGCTGAAGCTGATATTTCCACGGAAGAGTATAGCTGCGGCGGCCAATATCCAATCGAATTTTGATCAGGAATCAAAATGACAGTAAACTCGCATTTGAATCTCCTGAACTCGAAAAAAATGGGCAAATATAAATCGGCCAAATTAAACCGAGGTCTTAGCTCCTAATAGTTGCAAATCCCCAGAACCTAAAACACACACACCCATTCTCGCCTCCAAGACTTATCAAGGGCAGCTCCGGTACTGTGGAATGACTTGCCTCGCCCTATCAACCTCTCCCATGATCTTCAGGCCTTCAAGAAATCCCTAAAAACCCATCTCTACAGATTAACAAACAACATCACTGATGTAACTCATCCCTCTGCTCACCTACTCACACATGATTGAAGCTGCTTCTATGGCCCCACCATTCCCAAACCACTGGCACTAATGATCCTGCCATCCAGTAAAACTCTCCTTGTCTTCCTAAACCCCAATCATTCTAGATTGTAAACTCCTATGAGCAGGGCCCTCTACACCTCTTGTTTCCATCCTATGTCCGTTTATCTGTATCTCGTGCCATTTGGTTATTGTAAAGCGCTATGGAAACTGTTAGCGCCATATAAATGATGACAATAATAATAATAAAAAAATATTCCATTAAAACTCACCTTTTTTTGGGGACAGGCAATGTCAAATAAGCGCGCCGACCATGTGAGCTACTCTCACTTTAACTTTTAGCCAGTTTATTCCCTGTTATAGTTGCTAAGATAAAAGGCGTCCTCTCCCTATGTAAGAAAATGGTAAATACAAAACAATAGAGTGATATACCGTAAAGTAAAAAATAGGGATGCACCGATACCGTTAATAGTATCGGAAGCCAGCGCTGGGCAGGCTTGCCGGTATCTGCTGGGCTGGGGAGCTGGCCAAATGCATTAAAAGCATTTGACCAGCGTTCCCCTCCGGCTAACCACATTACTTACCCAGCGGAGGGTCCGCTCGCAGAGCTGTGACGTGATCACAGCGCAGCCGGGGAGTGTCGGCTGTGACGCTGCCTCAAGCTGAGATCTCGCAGGAGGCTCCCGTGAGATCTCGGCTGGTGGCAGCGTCACAGCCTCCACTGCCCGGCAGCCGCATGATCACGTCACAGCCCTGCGACTGAACCCACCGCTGGGTAAAGTAAAAATAAAGGGAACACTTAAACAATACAATGTAACTCCAAGTCAATCACACGTCTGTGAAATCTAACTGTCCACTTAGGTAGCAACACTGATCGACAATCAAGTCCACATGCTGTTGTGCAGGATGGCACATCAATGCGAGCTGCGGCAAGAAGGTTTGCTGTGTCTGTCAGCGTAGTGTTCAGAGCATGGAGTCGCTACCAGGAGACAAGCCAGTACATCAGGAGACGTGGAGGAGGCCAACAACCAAGCAGCAGGACCGCTACCTCCGCCTTTGTGCAAGGAGGGACAGGAGGAGCACTGCCAGAGCCCTGCAAAATGACCTCCAGCGGGCCACAAATGTGCATGTGGCTGCTCAAACGGTCAGAAACAGACTCCATGAGGATGGTATGAGGGCCCGACGTCCACAAGTGGGGGTTGTGCTTACAGCCCAACACCGTGCAGGATGTTTGGCATTTGCCAGAGAACACCAAGATTGGCAGCTTCGCCACTGGCGCCCTGTGCTCTTCACAGATGAAAGCAGGTTCACACGGAGCACGTGACAGGGTGTGGAGAAGCCGTGGAGAAAGTTCTGCTGCCTGCAACATCCTCCAGCATGACCGGTTTGGCAGTGGGTCAGTAATGGTGTGGGGTGACATTTCTTTAGGGGGCCGCACAGCCCTCCATGTGCTCGCCAGATGTAGTCTGACTGCCATTAGGTACCGAGATGAGATCCTCAGACCCCTTGTGAGACCATATGCTGGTGCGGTTGACCCTGGGTTCCTCCTAATGCAAGACAATGCTAGACCTCGTGTGGCTGGAGTGTGTCAGCAGTTCCTGCAAGACTAAGGCATCTCATTGATGCTATGGACTGGCCCGCCCGTTACCCCAGACCTGTATCCAATTGAGCACATCTGGGACATCACGTCTCGCTCCATCCACCAACGCCACGTTGCACCACAGACTGTCCAGGATTTGGGGGATACTTTAGTTCAGGTGTGGGAGGAGATCCCTCAGGAGACCATCCGCCACCTCATCAGGAGCATGCCCAGGCATTGTAGGGAGGTCATACAGGCACGTGAAGGCCACACACACTACTGAGCCTCATTTTGACTTGTTTGAAGGACATTACATCAAAGTTGGATCAGTCTGTAGTGTTGTTTTCCACTTTAATTTTGAGTGTAACTCCAGATCCAGACCTCCATGGGTTGCTCAGTTTGATTTCCATTGATAATGTTTGTTTGATTTTGTTGTCAGCACATTCAGCTATGTAATGACCACAGTATTTAATAAGAATATTTCATTCATTCAGATCTAGGATGTCTTATGTTTGTGTTCCCTTTATTTTTTTGAGAAGTGTGTGTATGTATATATATATATATATATATATATATAATTACAGTTGTGTTCAAAATTATTCAACCCCCACTGAAATTGAGTGTTTTGGCCAGTTTGACATTGATTTTGATCATTCAGTCATCTTGCTTACAATTAAATCAAAGAGGCACGTGTAGGTCAGACAAATATAACATAACATTTATATGAAATAACCACAAATGTCTTTTCTGTGCTCACATCATTATCAGTTTTATTCAACCCCCAAGTGACATTCAATCTTAGTACTTAGTACAACATCCTTTTACAGTTATAACAGCTTTTAAACGTGAAGCATAGCTTGACACAAGTGTCTTGCAGCGATCTACGGGTATCTTCGCCCATTCGTCATGGGCAAAAGCCTCCAGTTCAGTCACATTCTTAGGCTTGCGCACTGCAACTGCTTTCTTTAAGTCCCACCAGAGGTTCTCAATCGGATTTAAGTCAGGTGACTGCGATGGCCACTCCAAAATGTTCCAGCCTTTAATCTGCAACCATGCTCTAGTGGACTTGGAGGTATGCTTGGGATCATTGTCCTGTTGAAAGGTCCAACGTCTCCCAAGCCTCAGGTTTGTGACGGACTGCATCACATTGTCATCCAATATCTCCTGGTACTGAAGAGAATTAATGGTACCTTGCACACGCTGAAGCTTCCCTGTACCTGCAGAAGCAAAACAGCCCCAAAGCATGATTGACCCCCGCCATGCTTCACAGTAGGCAGGGTGTTCTTTTCTTCATAGGCCTTGTTCTTCCTCCTCCAAACATAGCGTTGATCCATGGGCCCAAACAGTTCTAATTTTGTTTCATCAGTCCACAGAACACTATCCCAAAACTTCTGTGGTTTGTCCACATGACTTTTGGCATACTGCAGTTGACTCTTCTTATTCTTTGGAGACAGCAAGGGGGTGCGCTTGGGAGTTCTGGCATGGAGGCCTTCAATACGCAGTGTGCGCCGTATTGTCTGAGCTGAAACTTCAGTACCCACATCTGACAAATCTTTTCTCAGTTCCTCAGCAGTCACACGGGGACTTTTCTCCACTCTACGCTTCAGGTAGCGCACAGCAGTCGAAGTCAGCATCTTCTTTCTGCCACGACCAGGTAGCGTTTCAACAGTGCCCTTTGCCTTGAATTTGCGAATGATGCTTCCTATGGTCTCTCTTGGTATGTTTAACATCTTTGCAATCTTCTTATAGCTATTGTCCTTCCTGTGAAGAGTAATCGCCTCTTCTCTTGTCTTCCTGGACCATTCTCTTGACTTCACCATGTTTGTAACCACACCAGTAAATGTCTAGAAGGAGCTGAGTATCACAGTCATTTTAAAGCTGCCTAATTTTTGCTTATTATGCTTTATTGCTGCTCCGTGACATCCACAGGTGTTTTCAATACCTGATTGAAAACACTTGAATGAACCTCTGTTCTTCAGAGTGGTAGTCTTTAAGGGGTTGAATAATTGTGTCAATGAAGAATTCACAAAAGAAACATTTACTACTGTATTACAAAACCAATTGATGTCATTTTAGTTGCATATGGTTCTTTAAAAAGTCCTTGTAGGATTTCATTCTGAATACAATTACAAATGTACACTAAATTCCCTAAAACCCTTTACAGCATTGGGGGTTGAATAATTTTGAACACAACTGTATATATGTGTATGTATAAACATACACAAATGTATATGTATGTAGGCAAGTCTGGCCTGAGGTCTGTATATATTTGTATCTGAGTAGGTATAAATATATATGAGAATATAAGAAAAAATGGTACAGGGTACTTAGCTTTAGAAGTTGGATCCGCTTCTCATGGAGGTATTCCCACTCTCCTCCAGATAAAGGACACAGATGAATAGGTAGAGAAGCTGGAAATCCTTGTTGATTCTGGGTAGGATGAGCCCAAGTAGAAAGTGTGGAGATCGAAAATCTTCAAAAAACTTTTTCAAAAAACTTTGTATAGGTGAATAATTAATTAAGGAAGGTATATCAATGAATAGTAAATTTATTAAAGTAAAAATGCCCAACGCGTTTTGTCCTGAGACTTTATCAAGGGCGATAAAATAACATAAAAGATAAAAGCATGAAATAATATATTTCATGCTTTTATCTTTTATGTTATTTTATCGCCCTTGATAAAGTCTCAGGACGAAACGCGTTGGGCATTTTTACTTTAATAAATTTACTATTCATTGATATACCTTCCTTAATTAATTATTCACCTATACAAAGTTTTTTGAAAAAGTTTTTTGAAGATTTTCGATCTCCACACTTTCTACTTGGGCTCATCCTACCCAGAATCAACAAGGATTTCCAGCTTCTCTACCTATTCATCTATAAATATATATGAGATGAGGTGTGTGCATGGGGTAAATGGGTTTTCTGGCCATACATTTCAATATAAACATAAACTGGACAGGCTTTCGGCAAAATCCTAAATTATTTATTGGAAAACATCACATGACCTTAAGTAAAAGTATTGGCAGGGCAGCCATCAGAAATGATGGGGCCCCTTACTAAACCTCACGATGGGGCCCCCCCGCACTCCCTCAAACTCTAACAGCTTTTCTCCCCTTCAAAAAAAAGGACGTAACATAGCACCACAGCAATAAAACTCCCAGTAATGTGCAGTGTGTATGAGCGTATCACAGAATCCACAGCAATAAATCTCACAGTAACGGGCTGTATATGATGGCCTCTAGGTCTGGTCCCTGGGTCTGGGCCCTTGGGGTCTGGACATTGGGGTCTGGGCCTTGGGGTCTGGGCCCTGGGCCTTGGGGTCTGGGCCCTGGGTCTGGACCTTGGGATCTGGGCCCTGGGCCTTGGGGTCTGGGGGCCTTGGGGTCTGGGCCCTGGGTTGGGGTCTGGGGCTTGGGGTCTGGGCCCTGGGTTGGGGTCTGGGCCTTGGGGTCTGGGCCCTGGGGTCTGGACCCTGGGCCTTGGGGTCTGGGCCCTGGGCCTTAGGGTCTGGGCCTTGGGGTCTGGGCCCAGGGTCTGGGCCTGGGGGTCTGGGCCCAGGGTCTGAGCCCTGAGCCTTGGAGTCTGGGCCCTGGGTCTGGGCCCTGGGGTCTGGGCCTTGGGGTCTGGTCCCTGGGGTCTGGGCCCAGGGTCTGGGCCTTGGGGTCTGGGCCTTGGGGTCTGGGTCTTGGTATCTGGGCCCTGGGCCTTGGGGTCTGGGCCCTGGGTCTGGACCTTGGGGTCTGGGCCCTGGGGGTCTGGGCCCTAGGTCAGGGTCTGGGCCTTGGGGTCTGGACCCTGGGTCTGGGCCCTGGGCCTTGGGGTCTGGGCCCTGGGCCTTGGGGTCTGGGCCCTGGGTCTGGGCCTTGGGGTCTGGGCCCTGGGGTCTGGGCCCTGGGGTCTGGGCCTTGGGGTCTGGGCCCTGGACCCTGGGGCTGGGCCTTGGGGTCTGGGCCCAGGGTCTGGGCCTTGGGGTCTGGGACCTGGGTTGGGGTCTGGACCCTGGGCCTTGGGGTCTGGACCCTGGGTCTGGGCCCTGGGCCTTAGAGTCTGGGCCTTGGGGTCTGGGCCCAGGGTCTGGGCCTTGGGGTCTGGGCCCAGGGTCTGGGCCTTGGGGTCTGGGCCCAGGGTCTGAGCCCTGAGCCTTGGAGTCTGGGCCCTGGGTCTGGGCCTTGGGGTCTGGGCCCTGGGGTCTGGGCCTTGGGGTCTGGGCCCTGGGGTCTGGGCCCAGGGTCTGGGCCTTGGGGTCTGGGCCTTGGGGTCTGGGTATCTGGGCCCTGGGCCTTGGGGTCTGGGCCCTGGGTCTGGACCTTGGGCCCTGGGCCCTGGGGGTCTGGGCCCTGGGTCAGGGTCTGGGCCTTGGGGTCTGGACCCTGGGTCTGGGCCCTGGGGTCTGGCCCTGGGCCTTGGGGTTTGGGCCCTGGGTCTGGGCCTTGGGGTCTGGGCCTTGGGGTCTGGGCCCTGGACCCTGGGGCTGGGCCTTGGGATCTGGGCCCAGGGTCTGGGCCTTTGGGGTCTGGGACCTGGGCCTTGGGGTCTGGGTCTTGGGGGTCTGGGCCTTGGGGTCTGGGCCCTGGGGGTCTGGGCCCTAGGTCGGGGTCTGGGCCTTGGGGTCTGGGCCCTGGGGGTCTGGGCCCTAGGTCGGGGTCTGGGCCTTGGGGTCTGGACCCTGGGTCTGGGCCTTGGGGTCTGGGCCCAGGTTCTGGGCCTTGGGGTCTGGACCCTGGGTCTGGGCTGGGCCCTGACTCACCACTCTGCTGTCTTTCTTCAGCTTTTCTTTTCTTCTCCTTTTCTTCAATCTTCTTTTCTTCTCTTCAATCTTCTTTTCTTCTGTCTTCAGCCCGGGCCCTTCAGCTCAGGCGCGCAGCTTCACTGAGTGGAGGGGCGGAGCCAAAGCAACGTGCATGGGAGGCCCCCACACGCTGCTTGGCCTCGCCCAGCCAGCCAGTGAAGCTGCCAGGAGCCAGAGGAGACAGTGTCTCCTCTGGCTCCTGCTGCAGAGACACAGCTCCGGATTCGGACTCCTCGAGTCCGATACCGGAGCTGTAAAAGGGGTGACGCCGCTGCCAAGTGGGGCCCGCCCCCGGCCCCGACGGCCCGGGCCCATTATGGCAGCATGGGGCGTAATGCCCTGATGGCGGCCCTGAGTATTGGTACTCGGTATCGGTGAGTACTTTAAAAAAGTATCGGTACGTGTACTCTGCTCGGTCCTAAAAATGTGGTATCGGTGCATCCCTAGTAAAAAACATCTCTATAGTGATGGTTTTGCCAGTGATTTGCATTGTGAGTCAGGCTTCTTAAGGAAAACATGCTTTAGCTGTTTTATATTAAATTCACGATCTATTGGATTTAGATGGAAGAGACATTCTAGGATTTGGGTAAGAGCATAAAAATGCTTTAAGTGCACCATTCATACACCCCCACCACAAACTGCCATCATCTGTCTCCTATTGGCTGGCTCTTCTGATCTCAACAGACAGGTTAACGTCAGCAGCTTTGATTGGATCATGGATCGCTGTGCCGTTGCTCACAACAATTTCACTGCCCTGTAGAGAAATGTTACAGATGCGCTTTAACGTCTCTTAACAGTTTAGTTTATAAGGTCCTACCTGTTTACAGAGTTGGGTTCTTTTGTACGTAGCACTAGTTGTAATAATGCAGGTTTATCCAATGTACCCAGGGCTCGAGTCGAGCGGGAACGCGTGGGAACGGCGTTCCCGCACTTCTCCCACAGCGGGAACGTTCCCGCTGTGGCCCGAGCCCGAAAGGCTGGAGCAGGCGCCGCCGCACATTGCCGGCGGCCGCGTGCTTCCTGTTAGAACGGCCTGCTGACAGGAAGTGGAGCCGCTCACCTGGCTGTTTCATCGATCCCAGGCGAGCGGCTGCACTTCCTGTCAGCGGCCGTTCTAACAGGAAGCACGCGGCCGCCGGGCGCAGAGAGGTGAGCTGGGGGCACTATCCATGAAACGCTGGGGGGCATTCCATGAGACCTGTCCTGGGGGCACTATCCATGAAACGCTGGGGGGCATTCCATGAGACCTGTACTGGGGGCACTATCCATGAAACACTGGGGGGCATTCCATGAGACCTGTCCTGGGGGCACTATCCATGAGACCTGTCCTGGGGGCATTATCCATGAGACCTGGGGCATTATCCATGAGACCTGTGGGCAATATCCATGAGACCTGGGGGCATTATCCATGAGACCTGGGGGCATTATCCATGAGAGCTGGGGGCATTATCCATGAGAGCTGGGGGCATTATCCATGAGACCTGGGGGCATTAATCCATGAGACCTGGGGCAATGTCCATGAGACCTGGGGCATTATCCATGAGACCTGGGGGCATTATCCATGAGACCTGGGGGCATTATCCATGAGACCTGGGGGCATATATCCATGAGAGCTGGGGCATTATCCATGAGAGCTGGGGACATTATCCATGAGAGCTGGGGGCATTATCCATGAGAGCTGGGGCAATTATATCCATGTGAACTGGGAAAATATATCCATATAACCAGTGTCGTGTATATTATTCTGGGGGTCCAGTGCTGTGTATATAATTCTGGGGGATCTGTGCCTGGATATATATATAGATTATATATAAAACGCGTTAGTCCAGTTGCCAAAATCGCGAGTATACCTGTACGTAGTGATACCTTTCACTGATCAGTATAGTTTCCAGTTTACACTCTTGAAAGCTTGTCTTTTAAATGTAAAGTTAACCCAATAAAAATGGTATCACCGGCTCGTCCGGCTATACTCGTGATATATATATTTTTTCTTCAGGTAATAGGGGTTGTGGAATTCGTGGGTGAGTTCCCTCACTTTTTTTCCCAGGACTTGACCCCTGAATGTACCCCAATCTGCATGTCAAAATCTATTTTTAACCGCTTCACTCCTGAGATCGAGATTACTCGGTCTTCAAAAGGCACCATCAGTTTCCCAATATCAAGTTATCTCAATCTGCAATCTGTGAGGGATAAAACCAAATGAAATGCATTGCGAACAAATTTTGTTTGCATTCAGGCTTCAGATAATACCCCCAAACATTTAGCACCCTGAGCATGATGCCCAAGGCCCAAATACTTTTTTAAAAAATCAGCTAGTTAAGTCTCAGAGCTGTGGCAACACCTTTTGGCCAGCAGATGGTGACACCTGCCTGCCACATAGGTTATTACAGTAAAACATACAAAGGGAAAATTCCCAAATATTTCTTATTGTATCATTAAGTAAAACTGACCCTTCGCCCCCTCTCAAAAAACACGAAACACTGGTTCCTAACAGTGCTTTTTTGTTTGAAAAACAATTGGTAGTGAAGGGGTTAAATGGAGGACAGCATGAAAAGAAAACCTCAGAATCAGCAAATGCTCAGCACAGAGTAACACATTTATGCTGATTCTAACACATCTGTGCAAGAAACAAAAGCACTCACAAAGCATTGCAGCTTTTATTTCCTTCCCTAGGCCTAAGATCAGCGAAAGCTTCTTAACATTCCACATTTAATGAGCATGGAGCTGTGATAGGTAATAATGTTTCTTTGAAGCCACTAATATTTTACAAAGTGGTTTTCAAAGGTCAGCAACCTTAGCCTACCCCACCAGTATGTTGGAACTACATATCCTACAATGCCTAACCAGCTCAAAGAGTGAACACTATCAGGGTTATTCAGAGAGAGGTGAAAACCAGGAGAATGACTGGAGAAGTGAAAATTCTCGGTCAAATTAGTCGATTTGGAAAGTGAGATAAATAGGAGAATCTTTTCTCGTTTGGCTATTTTGACCTAGAATTTTCACTTCTTCAGTCATTCTCCTGGGTTTTCACCTCTCTCTGAATAACCCTGTATGAGTAATGCAGATTCAAAAGATCTGGGAGGGGGGCAAGGTTGCTGATCCCTGTGTTACACAATCTGTGTAGAACGATCACCCTAACGTTTTTGAAATAAGTCTTGTTTTGGTCAAGTATGTTTGGGTGGCATCATGGGATATGTAGTTGAAAACCTCAGATGTGGCAGCTCATCGCAAATATCAGCGGATTCCTGGAGGAACATGGGGTAGGGTTGCTTTGTACAGGATCTTAAATCTTCCTGAACACTAATCATGAAAGGTGTTTACCGGTGGGAAAAATAGCCTCCAAAACGTAAGTTAACAAAACAAAAGAAGAGAAAGGATGAATATGGGATACAGACATGCTATGTGGGTACCACTATGGATAATGTGACATGGGTGTCAAAGGAAGGAATGATTGGAGAGAAAGAGATGAAGGGAGAAAAGGCTTCCCCGGCAACCAGAATGAGAAAGAGCGGATTAGTCAAAAAAGCAGCAGAAAGCATATGATATAAATCCGCTCCCTGGTGGCGCATTAGCTTACACCCTCTCACGCCACTTTTATTCATATTTCACAAAACAAAGCCCCATTCTCAGGCGAGGGGGGCCTCCCTAGAATGGCAAGCACGCCGTCTGAAAGAGGATTGTGTGGGACCTGCGCAGGAGGTGAATGAACTGGAAAACCCTCATTCGGCCCCGATGAGAATACACTGACTTTTTAACCATGTGTGTCAAAGGTCTGAGCTGTCCTTTACAAGAGAGGAGTTTCAAATACACTGGACAAATGCGACAAGGTTAATGATGCTTTTTATTACATTGAAGACATAAATTGGATAAAGATGTAATTTAATTTTGGAGGGGGGTTTGCTTTCCTCCCCCCCCAAATTCCTGGTTTCTAGTGGAAATGACTTGTACCGTATGATATGCACATGGGACGTAGGAAGAGGTTAATAGAGCAGGACATACCATAAAGATCGAAATGATCCATATAACAATATTATAGCTATTAAGGGTCCTAAACTCGTTTACAGCTCAAACACGCAGTCATACACACTTTTATTCTTGAAATGCTAAATGACAAGGGCTCTATTTAATTCTATTGGGTTTTCTTTAACCCCTTAGTGACCGGACTGTTTTACCATTGTCTGAAAGTGCACAATGCTGTTTACGTTTCTGCACTGTTTAGCTCTAAATTTTCCTCTTACGCATTTACTGATATATATATATATATATATATATCTCTGGTCATGTTTGGAATCATTGGAAAGGCCATGCTCTGATATCAAATATGATGTCACAGATTGGAGATGGGGTCCTATGGACCCCCCTATCTCCACTTGACAGCTTGGGGGTTAACCGATGTCAGTTACACATATGGCACCTAAGTGGTTAAAAAGAGGCACCGCTGGAAAGGGCAGACTGTGCCCTTTCCAGCGGTGCCCCTTTTTTTCTAACTCCCCGCCGATCGGGAGACCCCCTCCCGGCAGTGTCAGGGGGCGCCTGAAGCTGACGTCATTGCGCCCAGCGATGTCGTCAGTGCGACGGCCGGTGTATTTAACCTCCCTGGTGGTATTCCCGAGTGTGACTCGGGGTTAAATTTCGCTACCGCGAACGGTAACCCCGAGCCACACTCGGACTGGATGTTTACTCACCTCCTCCTGGCTCCCTCGCTGTCCCCGCAGTGTGATCGCGGGGAGCTACTTCCTGGTAAGGCTCCCTGCGAGTCACACGATGCAGGGTGGGCGGGATCAGCAGAACACTTAAAAAAAAATAATTTACAGTTTACACTTTGTTTATACAGTGTAATGTTTATGAACTACAGGATAAGAAATAGACCATACATCATCTCACCCTTGTTCTCAGACAGATTTCAGTGTTTTTTTGTTGTATTTTATTGAATATCATTTATTTGCATTATTTTGGATAATTATTTTTGGGATAATAAATTATTATGTCGTGTTTCAAACTTTATCGGACTCAGTGTATTTACTATTTTTTTATTATTTATATATTTATTTATTTATTTATAAAGGATTTTAGCAGTAAGGACTCTTGATTTCACGGATTTCAGTGCGTGATTCCTAATTATTACAGGCTAACTATGTACATAAACACCTTTCCTTTAAAAAAAAATTGAGACGCTTTTAAACACGAAATTTTGAAAAAATTAGACCGCCAGGGAGGTTAAAACCAGAAGTCTGACTTCAAGGAAGTCAGACAGACGTGTGAACGAGGCCAGAGAGGCAAGTATAGGGAGGGAGGGGGGTTAAAAGACTATGACGTACAGGGTATGTCCTTGGTCATTAATGGGATTTTTTTCCAGAACGTAACCTGTATGTCATTTGTCACTAAGGGGTTAAAAAAATTTTTTAAATGATATTACGTTTTTACGTTGAATGCTATGGGATTTGCTGGCTTAAACCTGTCGAAATGAAATACCAAAAATCAGGGCATTTTGCTGACTTTCAGTGTAGTCCGGCATTCTCTGAAAAGACAAACCTTTACTTTCTATGGGATAATGTGTCTGCCACCCAAGATCGCCAAACAGCACTGTATTTTTCCATCAATTCGCCTGCATTTGGTGAATTGACAGCTTAGTGAATAGACGAACTGCCCCGAGATTCACCATTCAATGCAATTCGGTGGCAAGTTCAGTGCTTAGTGAATAGACTTTAGATTGTAAGCTCTTGAGTAGTGTCCTCTCTCCCACTGTTCTGTGTGTCTAACATATGTATATTTGTTATTCTATCTCGCCCATTGTACAGCACTACGGAATTTGTTGGCACTTTATAAATACTAGACTTGTGCATGGACGTTGTTTTTGTTTTTGATTTTTGCGTTCCATTTTGGATCATCTCATTCCTTTTTTTTTCTGGTCATTCGTTATGCTACCGCGATTCCTATTTTCGGACGGACAATTTTTCGTTTTAAGGATCACTATGTTTTTCGTTTTTATGAGTTACTAGGTGCCGAAGGGCAGTCTATTGTTGTAGAGGATCTGGCTACTCAGTGTTCCCAATGATGTGACTGCTTGGTGCTCCCCAGGATCTGGCTGCAAGGACCATCCAGGATCTGGCTGTGGCATCTGACTGCTCGGTGCACCCAGGATCTGGCTGGTCTGTGCTCCCAATTATGTGGCTGCTCGGTGCTCCCCAGGATCTGGCTGCTCGGTGCACCCCAGGATCTGGCTGCTAGGTGCGCCCCAGGATCTGGCTGCTCGGTGCGCCCCAGGATCTGGCTGCTCGGTGCACCCCAGGATCTGGCTGCTCGGTGCTCCCCAGCCCCTCCATATACCATCCACCCCACAGCCCCTCCATATACATCCTACCACCCAGAGCACAGGCCAACCTATATACTCTCCCCCCGTCGAGCACAGACCCCTGAGTTTCCCCCCACGGCTCTCTGAAAGATTCCCCTGGTTGTCTGGCAACAATAGCACAAAGCCACAGACAGATGAGAAGGAGCATCCCGGCTCCCTGTGTGAGGTGTGCGCGCATCCTTCTGTGCTGGATGTGTGCACATCTTTCTGTGCTGGATGCACGAGCATCTTTCTGTGTCAAAATGATAATACAACCATGCAAAATAATCCCATAGGTTTCAATGAATTTGTTAGACATATTTCTGGATTTTTTTTATATTTTATGTTTCCTAATTTATTGTAAAGCAACGAGGCTTTTTTTCCTATTGGTTTCTATGTAAAAAATTATTAAATATTTATTCAACCATTTATTCTTTTCACTTGCAGCAAAAAGTCTATATATTAAAAAATTTAAGGCATTTTTGGGTTAAATTCTATGTCAGTGAAATGCCCTGATTGTTGGTGGTTCAGTTCGCCATGGTGATGTTGGGCAGCAGTGAAATTTCCCCTAGAGAAGTAATGGTTAATCTATTCAGAGAACGCTGAGCAAACACCACCGAAAAGTCAGTGAAATGCCCTGACTTTCAGTGGTTCCGTTTGGCAGGTTTAAATGGGAAAATCCCATAGGTTTCAATGTAAAAAAAACCCCCGTTTTTATTAAATATTTATTCAACTTTTTATTTTTTCACTTGCAGCAAAAAATCTGTTTATTTTTTAGGATTTCTGGATTAAATTTTATGTTTCCTAATTTATCTTAAAGCAACGAGGCTATTTTCCCCGTAGGTTTCAATGTAAAAAATATTTCTCGTTTTTATAAAATGTTTATTCAACCGTTTATTTGATTTTTTTTTAGGCAGGTTCAGATTTTATTGGGTTAAATTTTATGTTTCCTAATTTTAAAGCAACAAGGCTTTTTCAGCAATGAATGATACTATTGGGGTTATTCAGAAAAAGGTGAAACTCTGGAGAACCTTTGGAGAAGTGAAAATTCTAGGTCAAAATAGCTGATTTGGAAAGTTAGATAAATGGGAGAATTTTTCTGGTCTGACTATTTTGACCTAGAATTTTCACTTCTCCAATCATTCTCCTGGTTTTCACCTTTCTCTGAATAGACCTGTCTGTTTCAGCACTAAAGATAGCTCTGGAGCCCGATCTATGGTCCTGAAACATTCAGAGTTATTCAGAAAGGTGAAAACCAGGACAATGACTGGAGAATTTAATTCTAGGTCAAGATAGCCAAACCAGAAAAATTCTCCTATTTATCTCACTTTCCAAATCGGCTATTTGGCCTAGATTGTTCATTCTCCTGCCAATTCTCCAGGTTTTCACCTCTCTCTGAATAATCCTGATTGTATTCAATGAATACGATGTTTCAGGACCATAGATAGCTCCGTAGCCCCAGAAATAGTTCAAAAGTAACCATTCATCACCATTGTGTTTCCTCGCGATAAATCAGAACGAAAGAAAAAAATTGGCATCAGTTTTAACACATGGATCAGAGATTTTAAAACGTTTTATTAATTTCGTGGCACACTGACATGGTACTAAAATTCCCATCTGTTTTAATAGAATCTATTTTATTATGAATAATTAACAAGTTTGGGCTTTATTCCATAGTTGGCGTGAAAATTAGCGCCTCGCTATATAAGCGTCAGTGCCAGGATAAGTGTGTTTAACGCATGTTTCCTGATGCTACCCCCATTGGTAATCCGTTTAGCACAAAAACGAATGCGCTAGCTTCTGCGAGCTTACTGTACTCTGCGCAACCAATCCTTAACACAGGGGTGCGCAAACGTACATTAGCGTTTCAATATGTAAGGTATTACAAAGTGCTAGTGCTAATTACCGCCAGGATGCGCAAGGCAAAATCTTAGCACCTTCTAAAAGCTGTCGCTAAAGGATTCTGCAAATGGAAAATCAATTAACACCCCCTAAAAAAAAACGAATAAATCCCATACTCACCTCTCATCCTAGGACAGGAAGGGTGGCTTGATCTGCCGCTTCTTGTCACCGGGAGCAGAGTGAGACTGTGAACAAATAGTTCCTAGTCTCCCTCCATGATCACTCCGCAATCTTGCAGCCAAGAAGAGCAACCCTCCATGGAGTCCTATGGACTCCAGGAGGAGATACGGCAGCGCGGTTAGCGCTGTGCTCAGCTAGTGCATACACTGGAATACCATGTTAACGTGGGAACGCTACAGGAAAATCTGCAGGTGCATATTTTTCCAGTTTGCTTCCCTATGTTAGCGTGAATTTTGGATTGAGTTCCATTGTGTTTTACGTTCAATAATATCCAAAAACGAGAGAAATATCAATGTATCCTTCCTGGTAAAATCCTTTTTATATCCAGCTATTCTTTCTTTACACCGGACAACTGAACCACAGCCTGATTATATACTCCTGTCGTGGCACTTCTTCATTGTGCCTCTGTCATATTATACCCACCCCCCGGCGCCATGATACCTCATGATTTATCTCAGCTGCTGAAACGCTAGGTTTGATCTATGTAAGTGTGACAGACCGACTGGCACACGACTGTGTGCCTCCGTCAAGCGTTAGCTTTCTCCAAGCTGGACCCCGAAATTCAGCATTAGCAGCCCCCAAACCTTCTATACAATCACCAGGCATGACCAGTGTTGTAGAGTGCAAAACAAAGACTGATTCTTTATTTGAACAACACACAGCTACCCAGCTGAGGGACAACCCCCCCTTCATGAATACATTACATATAACATCAAGAGACTCCAGTCACAGGACAATGGGAAGAGACATTCAACACAATGTATTGTTTACCTATGCATTCTTATCTTAACCTGCCTGCTAGATCCTAGAGGAAACAAATTATTCTTTTTACACCAGAAAGTATACAATATACAGACAGAGGACAGGTAATACAGAGATGTACACTATACAGAAACACAGTCAACATAAATCCTGGATTCCCTGGGCAATCCAGTTGGCAAACCCCAGGTTGCACCTTGGTCCATAGTCAGTAGGCAGGAGGCTAGCCCCCAGGCTCTTCCAACTGGCCTAGTGACAGCTGAGTCTGTCGCAGTAAGTCACAATGAGAGCTCCATGCATGCTACAGAAAACCACCAAGACATGAGTTTGAGCAAAATGTGTTCAAAACGTGATACTTTTATTAGCTGTTTGGCTAACGCAATGTATAGGTAGAAAAAAGGACTCCACATTGTGTGAACCATGACAGGCCCACTCGGACAGTGAAATATGGTTTCTTATAAAGCAGTTGCAAATACTGAATAGATCACTGTGACCAGTCTCTGAAGGAGTGAATATAAAAATGATGTACGTCATTCTGTGTGAAGCTTTTTGGCTCTTTGATGCAAATTTCTAACAAGAGAGCCCAACTCCATGTATGTTGGTTTCACACATATTGATCAGGGCTGGGCAGACTTACATCACTCTGTAATATGATCACGATCCACAAACAATATTGTATGCACTTTATTGTGAAACACACATTCATGCCTTAATCACTCATTTAATCACTCCTTGTTACTTTTATATGCCTTTTTATTTGTGGAATTTATCACTACGTGCAGTTTTTCCTTCACTTTTAGTCGTGGATTTGGTATTTGTGCACATACTCTACTACATATATATTTGCGCCACAAGGATTACTTTCTTTTACATGTGAAGGAACATTATTCATCCTGACCTCTTCATCTTTTTTAATGTGGCCAGGATGTGTAGAGACTCCTCCACCCACGTGCCCCAATCAGGATAAAAAGCTGTTTGTGGCGGAGGAGTTTCCTTCCTCCACCCAACAGAACCAGCAACCAGGATTTTGAATTTCCCGGTTGCAAGCCACCAGATCAACGACTAGTGATGTCAGTACGCAGAGAGCATGCCGACTTCAACCTCTCCGAGACCTCCTGCAATAGTAAGTGTTCTCAGAGTGACAGCCGTTGGATTGGTTTTGTGATGCGCGCAGCTCCGGCCCATGGTTTTGCTCAGACACTAAGGAACTTGTATACATAAAGTATGTAAGTCCTGGGCAATGCACAATTTCCAGCTCCTATGCTACTCAGTTTGTATAGCCACGCAGATTGTATAACAAAGCTGCATGACTTCTGCATTCTGAAGGCCCTGAGCTGAAGAGGGGGAGCTGTGCACAAAGAGGGAGAAAAGGTGAGTAAAATAACCTGAAATTATATAAATTATATATATATATATATACACACACAAATCCGAATATCCAGCACTCAAGCGATATCCCATGCCGTGGTGCAGTACAAATCCAATAGAATATGTAGAAATGCAGAAGATGGGAGCACTCTCGGTCTTATATAAAAAAGAAATGTTATTTTTTATATAAGACCGTGAGTGCTCCCATCTTCTGCATTTATATATATATATTATACAGTGGCAAGAAAAAGTATGTGAACCCTTTGGGATTACGTGGAGTTTTGCATGAATTGGTCATAAAATGTGCTCTGATCTTCATCTAAGTCACAACAATTTGAAAAACACAGTCTGCTTAAAATAATACAACACAAACATTATATGTTTTCATGTGTTTATTGAACAGAACATGTAAACATTCACAGTGCAGGGTGGAAAAAGTATGTGAACCCCTATCCTAATGACTTCTCCAAGAGCTAATTGAAGCCAGGAGTGAGCCAACCTTGAGTCCAATCAGTGTGATATTATTGGATGTGTTGCTGAAAGCTGTCCTGCCCTTTAAAAACAAACACCAGTTTGGGTTTTACTGGTTTCAAGAAGCACTGCCTGATGTGAACCATGCCTCGCAGAAAAGAGCTCTCAGAAGACCTACGATCAAGAATTGTTGACTTGCATGAAGCTGGAAAGGGTTACAAAAGTATCTCCAAAAGCCTTGATGTTCATGTGTCCACGGTAAGACAGACTGTCTACATATGGAGAAAGTTCAGCACTGTTGCTACTCTCCCTAGGCATGGTTGTCCTGTAAAGATGACTGCAAGAGCACAGCGCAGAATGCTTAATGAGGTAAAGAAGAATCCTAGAGTGTCAGCTAAAGACTTACAGAAATCTCTGGCACATGCTAACATTTTTGTTGACACATCTACAATAAGGAAAACATTAAACAAGAATGGAGTACATGGGAGGACACCACGGAGGAAGCCATTGCTGTCCAAAAAGAATATTGCAGCACGTTTGAAGTTTGCAAAAGAGCACCTGGTTGTTCCACAGCACTACTGGCAAATATTCTGTGGACAGATGAAACCAAAATTGAGTTTTTGGAAACAACAAACAACACTATGTGTGGAGAAAAAAAGGCACAGCACACCAACATCAAAACCTCATCCCCACTGTAAAACATGGCGGAGGGAGCATCATGGTTTGGGGCTGCTTTGCTGCCTCAGGGCCTGGACGGAATGTTGTCATTGATGGAAAAATGAATTCCAGAGTTTATCAAGACATTTTGAAGGAAAACGTAAGACCATCTGTCCTCCAACTGAAGCTCTGCAGAGGATGGGTGATGCAACAGGACAATGACCCAAAGCATACAAGTAATTCAACAAAAGAATGGCTTCAACAAAACAAAATACGCCTTCTGGAGTGGCCCAGTCAGAGTCCTGACCTCAACCCGATTAAAATGCTGTGGCATGACCTTTAAGAGAGCGATTCACACCAGACATCCCAAGAATATTGCTACATTGAAACAGGTTTTGTGAAGAGGAGTGGTCCAAAATTACTCCAGATCGTTGTGCAGGTCTGATCTGCAACTACAGGAAACGTTTAGTTGAGGTTATTGCTGCCAATGGAGGGTCAACCAGTTATTAAATCCAAAGGTTCACATACTTTTTCCACCCTGCACTGTGAATGTTTACACGTTCTGTTCAATAAAAACATGAACATATAATGTTTGTGTTGTATTTTAAGCAGACTGTGTTTTTCAAATTGTTGTGACTTAGATGAAGATCAGAGCACATTTTATGACCAATTCATGCAAAACTCCACGTAATCCCAAAGAGTTCACATACTTTTTCTTGCCACTGATATTCCAGAAATTAGATAGATAGATATAGAGATAGATATATAGATGATATATATATATATATATCTCATCTCATATATACAGTTGTGTTCAAAATTATTCAACCCCCACTGAAATTGAGTGTTTTGGCCAGTTTGACATTGATTTTGATCATTCGTCATCTTGCTTACAATTAAATCAAAGAGGCACGTGTAGGTCAGACAAATATAACATAACATTTATAATGAAATAACCACAAATGTCTTTTCTGTGCTCACATCATTATCAGTTTTATTCAACCCCTAAGTGACATTCAATCTTAGTACTTAGTACAACATCCTTTTACAGTTATAACAGCTTTTAAATGTGAAGCATAGCTTGACACAAGTGTCTTGCAGCGATCTATGGGTATCTTCGCCCATTCGTCATGGGCAAAAGCCTCCAGTTCAGTCACATTCTTAGGCTTGAGCACTGCAACTTCTTTCTTTAAGTCCCACCAGAGGTTCTCAATCAGATTTAAGTCAGGTGACTGCGATGGCCACTCCAAAATGTTCCAGCCTTTAATCTGCAACCATGCTCTAGTGGACTTGGAGGTATGCTTGGGATCATTGTCCTGTTGAAAGGTCCAATGTCTCCCAAGCCTCAGGTTTGTGACGGACTGCATCACATTGTCATCCAATATCTCCTGGTACTGAAGAGATTTCATGGTACCTTGCACACGCTGAAGCTTCCCTGTACCTGCAGAAGCAAAACAGCCCCAAAGCATGATTGACCCCCCGCCATGCTTCACAGTAGGCAAGGTGTTCTTTTCTTCATAGGCCTTGTTCTTCCTCCTCCAAACATAGCGTTGATCCATGGGCCCAAACAGTTCTAATTTTGTTTCATCAGTCCACAGAACACTATCCCAAAACTTTGTGGTTTGTCCACATGACTTTTGGCATACTGCAGTCGACTCTTCTTATTCTTTGGAGACAGCAAGGGGGTGCGCCTGGGAGTTCTGGCATGGAGGCCTTCATTACGCAGTGTGCGCCGTATTGTCTGAGCTGAAACTTCAGTACCCACATCTGACAAATCTTTTCTCAGTTCCTCAGCAGTCACACGGGGACTTTTCTCCACTCTACGCTTCAGGTAGCGCACAGCAGTCGAAGGTCAGCATCTTCTTTCTGCCACGACCAGGTAGCGTTTCAACAGTGCCCTTTGCCTTGAATTTGCGAATGATGCTTCCTATGGTCTCTCTTGGTATGTTTAACATCTTTGCAGTCTTCTTATAGCCATTGCCCTTCCTGTGAAGAGTAATCACCTCTTCTCTTGTCTTCCTGGACCATTCTCTTGACTTCACCATGTTTGTAACCACACCAGTAAATGTCTAGAAGGAGCTGAGTATCACAGTTATTTTAAAGCTGCCTAATTGGTGCTTATTATGCTTTATTGCTGCTCCGTGACATCCACAGGTGTTTTCAATACCTGATTGAAAACACTTGAATGATCCTCTGTTCTTCAGAGTGGTAGTCTTTAAGGGGTTGAATAATTGTGTCAATGAAGATTTCACAAAAGAAACATTTACTACTGTATTACAAAACCAATTGATGTCATTTTAGTTGCATATGGTTCTTTAAAAAGTCCTTGTAGGATTTCATTCTGAATACAATTACAAATGTACACTAAATTCCCTAAAACCCTTTACAGCATTGGGGGTTGAATAATTTTGAACACAACTGTGTATATATATATATATATATAATCTTGTACAAGAGCAATAGGTTTGAACCAGGAGGAGCGATATGCTTGATCAATATAGATAAAGAACTTTTAGGATCATTCACCTAGCAACGGGGCAAAATACAACGTTATAAGTGAATATAGGGATGTATAGTTATCATATACAAACAATTTTGTTTCAACAGAAAAGCTAATTTTCAATTTTTACTCCATAATCTGTAGTGAGGCATTTTGGCCATAAGAGGGCACTATGGCAGCTGTTCTCTTTTTTACTTTCCATACATCAAATTTATATACAGGTACATATCACAATAATTTTATTTAATGATAAGCTTTAAGAGCATCTTTTTTGATCATTTTTATTTTGACAATATTTCTGTCAGATTTAATTCTCTTATGTAGCAGGTGTCAAAAACAACTTAGAGATTTTCATCTTTTTATCCTCTGATGAGGTTGGCTTAACATACTTTACTTTTATATATTAAAAGGTAATTGTTGTATATCCGAAAATGTAATTAGAGTTAGAGTCACAGCTGTGTGTTTCAACAGCTTTGCACAACTGATTTTGTAACTAAATCCCCATTGTTTTTCCTAAATCAGAAGTTTAAAATAAAACTTTAAACCTATATTGAACTGGATTGCTAGGAGTTTTGATTGTTTTGTTTCTACAATGGTGTGAAAATACTTATGCACAACCACTACTTGTAGTCTATACTAGCAGTCAGCAACCCTGGACCGCCTCATGTTCTGGAACTACATCTCCCATGATTCTGAGTCATTCATTAGATTGATTGAGGATTAAGGGGAAAATAGTTCCAAAACAACTGGAGGACTAAAGTTGCTGACCCATGGTCTATGCAGGGCTGGCTTTAACGAGGGACAAAAGGGGCAGCTGCTCCGGGCCCAGTCATTGTTGTGAAAAGGTTTTGCCCAAGGCCCAGTCAATATTAAAGATGCCCTGGGTCTATGCCTAAATGCCAACTAAACATACAATATAATCTAAATTTACAAATTAAGAATAATACATGCTTTACTTTCTAACTAACAATTTCAAGACTTATTCTAGTGAGTTTATAAAGTGACCCTTAATAAATCACGTCTGGTAAAAGAAGCATTTTAGCAATGGAAACTACTGACTTATTTTGTGGCTACGGTGAGTTAATCCTATGCATTCTGTAGGCTTCAGTATACTGGAGAGGAGACACAACTTCCTGCTCCTGATCTT
Source organism: Leptobrachium leishanense (assembly GCA_009667805.1). Lineage (NCBI taxonomy): Eukaryota > Metazoa > Chordata > Amphibia > Anura > Megophryidae > Leptobrachium > Leptobrachium leishanense. Next base: position 84,911,175 of record CM019064.1, on the reverse strand, counting down.
CCTTGTTTAAAGTAGTTTGAGAGTTTGTGCTTTTCTGTGCAGGATGATAGCATTGATATCACAATATACCACAATACAAAAAGAAAGTGGCTCGATCCTCATTTTCCTACAGGGCGCCGCAGCTATGGAATAACCTCCCAGACGCCATCAAATCTTCCCCAGTCTAAAGTCCCTTAAGGCTAGGGCCAGACTAACGCATTTTTCGCATTGTCCGTGAAAAAGTGCGTTCGAACGAATGGATGCATTTTTTCACGAAATACGCGATAGCGGTCATACGATGCGCGTTTCCATCCGTGATTTTGTACGGATCATCAATAAAACCCTTTTTGTGTCTGGACGTTATGTTGGCCGGACATTAGCAGCGTCTGACGTCTCCTAATCACGCACACACGCCTCTAGCGGACGCAGCGCACTCTGTACGTCAGTACTAGCGGTATCACGTTCTCGAAAAAATGCGTTCGTTTGCCACTTGCGTTGCGCAGCCGCACTTTTGTGCGGCCGTTCTTCGTATGCTGCCCGGCATTGGACGTCATTTGCTGCTAGCACGGCCGTGATTTAGTGCTGCTAAACGCACGTTAATACTGCGTTAGTCTGACCCTAGCCTAAGAGCTCCCTATTAACATACCTCAATACGGAATGCACCTGTAAACATGTAACATAGTGACTATATACAGAATGCACCTGTAAACATGTAACATAGTAACTATATACAGAATGCACCTGTAAACATGTAACATAGTAACTATATACAGAATGCACCTGTAAACATGTAACATAGTAGCTATATACAGAATGCACCTGTAAACATGTAACATAGTAGCTATATACAGAATGCACCTGTAAACATGTAACATAGTAACTATATACAGAATGCACCTGTAAACATGTAACATAGTAGCTATATACAGAATGCACCTGTAAACATGTAACATAATGACTATTTCCTACATATTTATTTTCTGTGTAAATCTGTATTTTGTGGGGTTTTTTTAATATCTTGCATTTTATTACTTTGTATTTCTGTAACAACTGTAACATTTCAATGTTCTTGAACCCAGGACATACTTGAAAACGAGAGAAATCTCAATGTATCCATCCTGGTAAAATACTTTATAAATAAATAAATATCAGGTTACATAGTGAAGAGATAGGGAGACGGAAAACTAATCTTTAAAGCAAACGTTATTCTTTTGCTCATCTATTTCTCAGCTTAAAACATTAAATATTTCCATTATTTGACAAGCCTTTTCAGAGAATCATATTGCAGTTGGTGGTAGAAGATGAAATACATTTCGGGTACACTCGTATATGGCTAAAATATCCCTTTAAGTAGAGCAAATGTTAAATTTAATTGTACTGTGCTTGGACTAATTTTTTGCAGGATTTAGTTGCATTGTGCAGTTGTACTATGTGAAGCCCACCACTGGTTATATGGTGCAGCTAAATCCCTCAAAATTTGATTTGACTTTTCAGGTAGTTAAGTGTTTTGGTTTGGTTTTAAATATGTGTTTAATTGGGTGGTTTTAAGTAGCTAGAGTGTTTATGTCACGTGTGTCTGATTTCTTTTTACAAATATTAGGCTAGGGTCAGACTAACGCATTTTTCGCGTTGTCCGTGAAAAAGTGCGTTCGAACGAATGGACGTATTTTTTCACGGAATACGCGATACGTCATACGATGCGCATTTTCGTCTGTGATTTTGTACGGTTATCAATAAAACACTTTTTGCGTCTGGATGTTATGTTGGCCGGTCATTAGCAGCGTCTGACGTCTCCTAATCACGCACACACATGCCGCTATGCAGACGCAGCGCCCTATGTACGCCAGTACTAGCGGTTTGACGTTCTTGAAAAATGCGTTCGTTTGCCACTTGCTTTGCGTGGCCCCACTTTCGTGCGGCCATTCTTCGTATGTTGCCCGGCATTGGGCGTCATTTTCTGCTTGCACGGCCGTGATTAAGTGCGGCTAAACGCACGTTAATACTGCGTTCGTCTGACCCTAGCCTAAGAAATGCTCCAGCATTGATTATACATTTTATATAGTAAATTCAAAACACAAAATATTGAAATTGAGCATTTTTAAGTAATAGTAAAATAGTGTATTTATTATTGATACAGAATTCATTAGAAGAAATTCCTTTCTACGGTTTATTTACATGTTTGCTAGGAGGTCGAGAAACACCCCAGGCGGATAGGACACCGCTTCCTGCTCTCTTTTTTTAATTAACGCCAAGGTCAGGGACGCCTGGCCTTCCCATGGCCAATACAATGCCAGGGGCAAAGCAGGGGCTGCGTTTTCTCACCAGGGCAAGAGAATCTCTCAGTGGGAATGTTGTTTAAAGAAACGTAGACATTAGAGAGTTTACTGTGTAACACTGCGCATTCTATTCACTGTGGGCTAATACGATTCATGTTGCTAGTGAGAACAAAACGGCAGCAAGTGTATAATAAAGAAATGCCGCCTGTTCATACATGATCCTCTGTTCTAAAGATCACAAAGCTGAAAAGCTGCACCCGTGGAATGAAACCGGGGCTGGCATTGGCTCAATTAAACATTAGAATTCCAAAAAAATGTTTTTATGAATTGTACAACTATAAATACAATAATTTGTTATGTTGTTGCTTTAAGGCTGGGGTCAGACGAACGCAGTGCGAACGTGCGTTGAGCCGCATTTTATTACGGCCGTAGTAGCAGCAAATGACGTCCAATGACAGGCAATATACGAAGTACGGCCGCACGAAAGTTCGGCCGCTCAACGCAAGCGGCAAACTAATGCATTTTTTTGAGAACGTGGAACCGCTAGTACTGACGCACAGAGTGCGCTGCGTCGGCATAGCGGCGTGTGTACGTGATTAGGAGACGTCAGACGCTGCACATGTCTGGCCAACATCAGGTCCATTTGTTTTTTATAGCTCCGTCAAAAAATACGGCCGACATTGCGCATCGTATGACTGCTATCGCATCTTCCGTGGAAAAATGCGTTTGGACGCAGCGACACACTTTTTGACGGTAGACGTGAAAAATGCGTTCGTCTGACCCTAGCCTTTAAGTTGTGATGCTGTGGATGATTATGAGAAAACCAGAGCAACCAGCCACACACAAAAATAGAAAAGAAAAATCACACTGATATTTACAGGGTTATTTAAAGAGCTCCGAATTGTGGCCGAAAGGTAACCAAACAGTGAAATTCAGTGTTCGGTTACCTTTCTTGGCCATTCGGCTATTCAGAGAGCAGGCAGTTCTCCAAATCCTGGCGAATTGCCTGCACATACAGTGCCTGTTCGTTGCCTGTTTGAGGGCAGTGCTTCGTCTATTCAGAGAACACAAACCAGCAGTGAAATGTTGCCGAATTTCCCTGCTGTTCGGTTGTTTCATTCGACAGGTTTATTCAGGCGAATCCCATAGGCTTCATGTTAAAAATATTCCAGTTTTAATTCAATATCTAATAAACCATCGATTATAATATTCTGCATCTTTTAGGCAATTTTCGGGATTTTTTTTGAGAATTTTTTTCCGTTTGCTTTTTAAAAAATATTTTTTCTTTTTTCTGTAACAGCCCTTTTTATTACCATTCATTGGATCTTATATGTAAATTTCAGACATTTTCATTCTGTAGTTTCTTTGCAAACAGCGTTTCACTTTTCAAACATTCAAGCGTACTGTTTTTTTTCCTTCACTCCATTCGTTTGCGGTGTTGGTTTTTCTGGCGGCTGCTCTGCGCTGTGATCAGCTCCTGCTCGGGTTTCTCCAGCGTGTTCTGCGGGGTAATCCAGATGTTTTTGTGGGTTTCGGTGTGCAATTACCTGGGTTTTGAGGTGAGTGTTCGTCGGGTTTTCGGCGGCTTTTCCCTGCACTACGATGGCCTTGTGGTGCTTGCTGAATACACCGCAGGGTCGCCGAAATGGGATTGCCAAATCGCACCGAATTGAAGAGAACGAAAAATCACCGAACGTGCGGTGACTTTTCGATTCTCTTTGAATATCCCTGATAATATTTTTACAGCTGAAACATAATAATATCAAACACTGTAGTAATTAAAGAAAAGCAGGCTTACACCTATATGCTTTGTTTAAAACAATGGTGACTTTTTTTTGACCAGGTAGTGTAGTTACTAGCAGTGTCAATAGGCTACGGGCAGAAACCATACAAACCAAAAACTATAGACAGAGGTCAAAAAAACAGATGAGACTATTGTAGCAAATTTTGAATAATTTGGTTGGAGTTCTTCCAGCTGTAATCCAGTAAATGTGGGCCAAGCTAGAAAGTGTCCATGACTGGTGAAGGAGTCTCCCTCGTTTCAGAGTGAAATTGTCAGCACTTGCTGATGGTCATTAATCTAATCCCCAATTTAAATATAGCACATGGTGATTATATCAGCGTGCTATGTATATACACACACACTGCTCTGTGTTAGAAATTGTTTCTCATATTACACAATTTATATAGGGTTAGAAAAGCTATATAGATTCCCTAAAACATGTACCTGTAGATACTCGAGTACACCGCTAGATTTTGGTGACAAAAATTTACCATAAAATTGGAGGGGTCGCGTTATATTCGAGACATCTGCATCACATGTAACAAAAAAAAAACTTGCCTTGCTCCGGTTCCCAAGTCTCCCAGAAATTCCAGTAGTCTCGCTGAAGTGAATGTGGGCTCCCTGATGCATGCAAACACTTCAGGAACTCCTGGATTCGGGAGAGGTGGGATCCATCAAGGCCAGAGGGCACGCTCGGTTTAAGCCAATCTTTCACCTCGCTCGCCTCTGCCGGCTATCTAATCACTAGTAAAGACGGATGGCCGGTGGCTTCATACTTGGTAACAACTGCAATCATTCTAGAGCAGAACACCCAGGCCTGAGGGGAAGCCTGACTGTGTTAAGAGAACCTGGAAGGATCTTAAGTGTTTACCGGTAAGGTAAAATTTTGTTCCTCGTGTTATATTCGAGTCTTGAGTATTCTCTCATTTCCATAATAAATCTCTATCCAACGTGTTATATTCGGGTCGCGCAATACTCGAGTATCTACGGTACTCCTTTTGCCCACAAGGAGGAATGAATATCCATTGCGATAATCCAAATAAATGTGCCGGACCTCTGATGCGTTCCATTGACCCCACATATAAAAATGTTTCATTTAGAAAGAACTCTTAATTTTACAAATTTCTTGTCTACAGTAATTATTTTTAATAGTTGATGGACAGAAGTCAAAGATCTGGTGACCATTTGTTTTTGCAGGTTAAATCGTTTGGCCAAGTCATGCGTCTGACATTCTTATTCTAGATGTATTACAGTAGCACATCTTTGGTATGTCTAAATTTTCCGAAAGAGCTCCCCCTGCAATTCACAAAGAAAAGCCCCTAATCTTTGCATGACATTATATTTTCCAATTTAATTTAGCTCTATGTCGGTCCTCTAAACAGGAACTTTTGGGAAGTATCCCTTTTTTTATTTTAACAGATGATACCAGTATGGTGTTCAGAAAATTTAAATAAAGCCTAAGATAAAAAGATCCATCTAACAATGTCACTTTACTCTCGTTTCTGCCCTCAGATGTAATTAAAACAGTAAAGAAAAATAATATTCAAACATTTCATCTTATCTGATTTCTGGTGCCATGTATGGCTACGTCTCAGGATCCTTGAGTTTCCCGAGTTTTCAGCGACGTGGGGTACTGCTCAGGCAGATCTGGTTTCTTGGAAGATGAGATTACAGAATCTGTAGCCCTCGATCAGATAATAAAGGTACTTTTTGGAGAATAGTGTCTGCTACAGCTGTGCTTAGAGCCATCATTTTGTTTGGATCTTGGGCTGGATACAGGATTGTTTGCTGGTTTGTGAGGGTCTTTGTGAAAGGTTTTAATGACATTTGAATCTTTCCTTCCTCGGAGGTTGCAGTAGAGAGTTTGGAGCTATTTGGTTATGACGCATCTGATGTGGGTTTCATAATGTACCTTGAGGGAGAAGGGCTACAGCCATGGCCTTGCCTTGGAATGGCATGGCATCTCGCTAGTTAGGAACATGTTTTTTGGGAGTGGTTGAGTTGTAGGGTTCATTGCTTCTTAGATTCAGTGTTAAGGTCCAATAAGGCGATGACAGACGTGACCAACCTGTAGGTCACTTCTAGCCTAGTTGTTGCTGTTTTTTTTTTGTGGTGTCCCAAATTGAATATCTTTTAGAATGTTATGCATGTTCCTGAGCCTCTTAATCTTTTGGTTGATGCTCTTTCAGTCACACTGGTAATGGTATCAGCACATGGATTCAAAGGTGGGCATATTTGGTTATTCCTTGCCTGGCGCATCTGTGGAACATCGGGACCACATACCTACCGTGGCAAGAAAAAGTATGTGAACCCTTTGGGATTACGTTGGGTTTTGCGTGAATTGGTCATAAAATGTGCTCTGATCTTCATCTAAGTCACAACAATTTGAAAAACACAGTCTGCTTAAAATAATACAACACAAACATTCTATGTTTTCATGTTTTTATTCAACAGAACATGTAAACATTCACAGTGCAGGTTGGAAAATGTATGTGAACCTTTGGACTTAATAACTGATTGACCCTCCTTTGGCAGCAATTACCTCAACCAAATGTTTCCTGTAGTTGCAGATCAGACCTGCACAACGATCTGGAGTAATTTTGGACCACTCCTCTTCACAAAACTGTTTCAGTGTAGCAATATTCTTGGGGTGTCTGGTGTGAATCGCTCTCTTAAGGTCATGCCACAGCATTTCAATTGGGTTGAGGTCTGGACTATGACTGGGCCACTCCAGAAGGCGTATTTTGTTTTGTCAAAGCCATTCTTTTGCTGAATTACTTGTATGCTTTGGGTCATTGTCCTGTTGCATCACCCATCCTCTGCGGAGCTTCAGTTGGAGGACAGACGGTCTTACGTTTTCCTGCAAAATGTCTTGATAAACTCTGGAATTCATTTTTCCATCAATGACAACAATCCGTCCAGGCCCTGAGGCAGCAAAGCAGCCCCAAACCATGATGCTCCCTCCGCCATGTTTTACAGAGGGAATGAGGTTTTGATGTTGGTGTGTTGTGCCTTTTTTCTCCACACATAGTGTTGTGTGTTTTTTCCAAACCACTCAATTTTGGTTTCATCTGTCCACAGAATATTTTGCTAGTAGTGCTGTGGAACATCCAGGTGCTCGTTTGCAAACTTCAAACGTGCTGCAATATTCTTTTTGGACAGCAATGGCTTCCTCCGTGGTGTCCTCCCATGTACTCCATTCTTGTTTAATGTTTTCCTTATTGTAGATGTGTCAACAAAAATGTTAGCATGTGCCAGAGATTTCTGTAAGTCTTTAGCTGACACTCTAGGATTCTTCTTTACCTCCGTAAGCATTCTGCTCTGTGCTCTTGCAGTCATCTTTACAGGACGACCACACCTAGGGAAAGTAGCAACAGTGCTGAACTTTCTCCATTTGTAGACAGTCTGTCTTACCGTGGACACATGAATATCAAGGCTTTTGGAGATACTTTTGTAACCCTTTCCAGCTTCATGCAAGTCAACAATTCTTGATAGTAGGTCTTCTGAGAGCTCTTTTCTGCGAGGCATGGTTCACATCAGGCAGTGCTTCTTGAAACCAGTAAACCCAAAACTGGTGTGTGTTTTTAAAGGGCAGGACAGCTTTCAGCAACACATCCAATAATATCACACTGATTGGACTCAAGGTTGGCTCACTCGGTTGGCTAGGGGTTCACATACTTTTCCACCCTGCACTGTGAATGTTTACATGTTATGTTCAATAAACACATGAAAACATATAATGTTTGTGTTGTATTATTTTAAGCAGACTGTGTTTTTCAAATTGTTGTGGCTTAGATGAAGATCAGAGCACATTTTATGACCAATTCATGCAAAAACTTCACGTAATCCCAAAGGGTTCACATACTTTTTCTTGCCACTGTATATAGCGGACTAAACTTTTCCTGATGGGTGGAACATAAAGGATCTTAAAGAAAGTCGGGCATAAATGGGAAAATGTGTTTTTTGTGCAGATGATGTGGAGTTTGATATCTATGGGTTGGACGTGGGGTTATGGTATTTTTGTGGATTTTATGTTCTTGTCTATCAATGAGGGTAGTGGATAGGACTCGGATGGGTTAATGTTCCTGCAGATTATCGAGTGTGCCAGTTGGTGGAGGGATTTCGGGAGGACACGAGATGTGGAGAAACTTAATTTCAACATTGTTAAGGTGCCCTACGGGTTTCTCACAAGGTTGAGGTTTTCACGTAATTGAGCATGATGAAATTATAACTTGGTGACCCATAAACTTCTTATCTTGAAATATATTTCGGCAAGTCTCAGGTTTAAGGAGGAGTATATGTTGTAGCGGATCCCGGCTACCCTGCCCGGGTAGATCCGTCGTCAGCGCCGAACTGGTCTGGGGGTGTAGAGTCAGGGGTAGCGGGCGGTAGGGATTCGGCGGTGATCCAGTGTTTCTTTCCACGGCCCTTGCAGCGTCGCGGTTCCCCAAGCCCTGTTATCCCCAATTACTAGCCGAGGCAAGAGTAAAGGTTCAAACAGGAATGAGTTTATTTTAACATGGAGAATACAGGGTTATTTATGAGAAATGAAACCATTGTTCTCCCCTGGCCCGCCCTCAGTCCTCCTGCGGTGATCTGTGTTTGTACCTCAAGCCATAGCCCAATCTGCCTGGGTTAACTGAGTGCTCCTTGTGGCTTTCTGCCCGAGTTTGGGGTTTTACCAGGGATTTCGGGGTGATCCCCTGGGAGCGGCGGCATGCTGGGGGTACAGCCTGGTAGCTCGGGTCCGGGGGCTGGTTCAGTCCAAAAAGCGCCCGGATCGGATCCAAGGAGCCCGAGCTGTGAAGGGGGAAAGTTCGGCGGCTGTACCCCAGCAAGAGTCACTGGTTGCCGGCCGCGCTCCCAGCGAGGGATCCCTGGTCGGCATTCGGGTTTCTCGGGGTGTTTCGTTCTATAATTCGTACCCCCGTAAGCACCTATTTTTAGGAGCCCACTGGCCAAGCAGCGCTCTTCTGCGTGGTTTCCACGCTGCGGGGCAAGGCGGACAAGTTTGGGCGGCTTGGCAGAGACAGTCAGCGGCGGCTCGAGGCATTCACAGACCAGGCGTCTTCCCGGGGCTGTGGACAGGCGGGGAACAGGTCAACCATGGGGAGAATTACAGGGGGAACTTATAAAAATACATCCTAACGAATTCTTTAATACACCCTACTAAAAGAACATTTTTAAAATTTTGTACCGCATTACGGTATAGTGGCGGCCGTTCCGTCACACTTCTCCAAGTTTCCAGATGGCAGACCCGGTGAGACCCTCTTCGGGTCCGCTTGGGGATGTCCATGGCCTCCACCCACTCTACGTTTCAAGCTCAGTCTGGCGGGATAGTCCGTCCGCATTGCCATTTTGCTTCCCAGGCCGGTACTGGATGGTAAAATTGGAGGGCCAGGCTCCATCGCAAGAGCCTGCCGTTGTCCCCGGCCACCCGGTTCAGCCATACCAGGGGGTTGTGGTCCGTGAGGACCGTGAAGGAGCGCCCATACAGATACGGTTGCAATTTATTCAGGGCCCATACCAGGGCCAGGCACTCCTTCTCGATGGCCGCATAAGCCACCTCCCTGGGTAAAAGTTTCTGATGTAGGCAACCGGGTGGTCGTGCCCGTCTTCACCGACCTGGCTCAGCACTGCTCCCAATCCGAACATAGATGCGTCGGTGTGGACAACAAAACGTTTAGTGGAATCAGGAGCAGTCAACACGGGGGCTCCCACCAGGGCTCGCTTGAGCTGCTGGAAGGCTTCTTCACACTCCGGCGACCACAGTACCTGTCAGGGAAGGTTCTTGTGGGTCAGGTCAGTCAGGGGTTTGGCAATGGCGCTGTAGTTGGGGACGAAGCGGCGGTATCCTGCCGTACCTAGAAAAGCCAACACCTGGGTCTTGGTGCGGGGAGTGGGCCACTGGGCAACAGCCTCAACCTTGGCGGGTTCTGGGCGCTGCCTTCCGCAGCCCACCCAGTGGCCCAGGTACTGGCCCTCGGACATGCCGACGTGGCACTTGTCTGGTTTGATGGTCAGACCGGCGGTGCCAAGGCGGTCCAGTACGGCCCGTAAGTGTTGTAAGTGTTCCTCCCAGGTGTTGCTGAAGATGGCTATGTCATCTAGGTAGGCGCTGGTAAAGTCTTGCATCCCCTCTAGCAGCCGATCCACCATGCGTTGGAAAGTGGCCGGGGCATTCTTCATTCCGAATGGCATAACCCAAAATGGTATAAGCCAAACGGAGTGATGAATGCCGATTTCGGCACACCTTCCTCGGCAAGGGGAATCTGCCAGTACCCCTTACATAGGTCAATGGTGGTGAGAAAGCTTCCCTGGGCAATCCGGTCTAGGAGTTCGTCGACTCGGGGCATGGGGTAGGCGTCAGTGACAGTGTGGTCATTTAACTTCCTATAGTCCACACAGAACCTGGTAGTGCCATCCTTCTTGGGTACTAGAACCACCGGGGAGGCCCAGGGGCTCTCGGAGGGTTCTATTACCCCTAGGTCCAACATCTCACGGATCTCTTTCTGCATCCCGTCTCTCACTGCATCGGGGATTCGGTATGCCGTCTGCCGCAAAGGGGCTTGACTCTGGGTATCGACCCGATGCAGGGCTACGGAGGTGTAGCTGGGACAGGATGAGAACAGGTCTCCGTGCTCCTGTAGCACCTGCTGAGCCTGTTCCTTGTGGCGGGGGGTGAGCCCCTCGCCCAGCCGGACATCGGCTATCCCCTGGGCGCTTGGATCCCCGGGCAGTACCGGCAGGGTGAGATCCTCCAGATCCCCCGCGTCCGGCGCGCAGATGGCGGCTACAGCCTCTTCCCTTTCGAAAAACGGTTTTAGCATGTTCACATGAAAGGTTCTGTGTATCCTTTCATCTGAGCATCTAGCTGCGGTGAAGGTGGTATCGCAGATCTTTTCTATGATTTTGTAGGGTCCTTCCCAGGCTGCCTGCAACTTATTTTGTTTGACCGGTCGGAGTGCTAACACTTTCTGCCCTAGCTGGAAGGTGCGGTCCCTAGCCGATCGGTCATACCACCTCTTCTGCTTGGTTTGGGCCGCTTGGAGATTGTCCCGTACCAGGGCGGTCAATTCCTGCAGCCGGTCCCTAAACTCAAGCACATAATCTATGGCCGAGGTCCCCTCCTCGGCCAGAGCACCTTCCCAGTGCTCCCGGAGCAAGTCCAAGGGGCCGCGGACTCTCCGGCCGTACAGTAGCTCAAAGGGAGAGAAACCTGTGGCTTCCTGGGGTACCTCCCGTACGCGAACAGAAGGGGGGGCAGATGGCGTTCCCAGTCCTTATGGGACATGGTAAAGGTGTGGAGAAGCTGCTTGAGGGTCCCATTGAACCGCTCGCAGAGCCCGTTGGTCTGCGGGTGGTAAGGGGAGCTGTACAGGGGTTTAATCCCGCACAGCCTCCAGAGCTGCTGGGTCACCTCGGCCATAAATTGTGTGCCCTGGTCAGACAGGATTTCCTGGGGAAATCCAACCCTGGATAAGATCTGCAGCAGAGCTCCGGCAACGGTCTCTGCGTGGATATCCCGGAGGGCCACGGCTTCGGGGTACCTGGTGGCGTAGTCTACTACGGTCAAGATATACTTCTTGCCCGTAGGGCTAGGCACTGCCAAGGGTCCTACCAGATCCACCGCCACCCATCTAAAAGGTTCTCCCACTATGGGCAATGGTCTCAGGGGAGCTTTCTTGGCGTCCCCCCGCTTCCCTACTCGTTGGCATACTCCACACGTCCGACAGTAGTCCCTAACTTCCCTTGATAATCCGGGCCAAAAAAAACTCTGGGTCAGACGGTGCAATGTCCGCCGGTGCCCGAGATGGCTTGCAAGGGGAATATCATGCGCGATCCTTAACAGATCGCGCCGATATTTCGCCGGCACTACCAGCTGCCTGTGGGGTACTCGGTCTATTCCCTGGCTCGTTCCCCCCGATGTCCTGTACAGCTTCCCTTGGTCCCAGGCAAATCTCACCTCCCCTAACCCTCCTGGGTCCCTCCCTGCTTGTTGTCGGTATGGGGCAAGGGTAATATCGTCCCGGGTGGCTTGGGCAAAGTCCGTCGGGGAATCCCAGGTCAGGGCAGGGACGTTGTCAGGGCCAAGTGGGGGTGTTGGTATGGTCTGGCTTACCGTGGTCCCCTCGGAGTCGGTGGGTGGAGCCTTCCGTGCTTGATTGCGGGTGGTAACGGGGCATACCCCGCCAGGATGAGGGTCCTCAAAGGTGGAGGTCAGCAATCCCAGGTCGTTGCCAAGTAGGACCTCGGACGGTAGATTCTTCATGACCCCGACCTCCACGTCCCGGGCATTTGTGCCCCAATCTAGATGGACGCGGGCCGTAGGGATTCGATACACATGGCCGCCAGCGACTCTGACGGCCACCGAATACCCGGTTGAAGCAGCCGAGGGGATAAGATGGGGCTGTGCCAGGGTAAGGGTTGCACCGGTGTCTCGCAGACCACTGGCAAGTTGTCCATTCACCTGAACTTGTTGGCGATGGTGTTGACGGTTGTCCTGCGCGGCTGCTTGCACGGAGTTGGCCTCATGCAGGATGCCCCAGTCTTCCTCGAGGGTGGCTGTGGGTTCCTGTTCCTGATGGCAGCAGTATGCCGTAGCTCGGCTCGGTGGGTGCGCTGCCCGGGACGGTGCCGGACGCTGGTTGTTCAGGGGACAACGGTCTCTCATGTGTCCAATCTGGTTACACCCATAGCACCGGGGTCCTACCCGAGGAGCCGGGGTGGAGGGTGCCGGTGGCCTGGGTGCTCGTTCGAGGGGAGCAGGGCGTAACTGTGGCGCTGGATGGAAGCGGGGAGATGGGGCTCGGATGGCCGGAGGGGCTACTCGCCTGGCGTCCTGGTACTCGTCGGCAAGGCGGGTGGCTTCAGACAGGGTGAGGGGGCGCCGGTCTCGCACCCAGTCTCGGATCTCGGGAGGAGAGTAGTTGTAGAACTGCTCCAGTAATAGCAGCTGGACGATCTGGTCTGGTTGGGTAGATTGGCACCCCTGTATCCAGCTGCGGAGCGCCTGGTGCATCCTGTGTCCCCACTCCGCATACGAGTCCTGAGTGTCCCTTCTTAAGGCTTGAAATCGAACTCGATACGCCTCCGGGGTGAGTGCATAGCGGGCCAGCAGATGTTCCTTGACCCGCTCGTACACCATACAGTCTTCGTCCGCCACCGCCCGATAGGCTTCCGCCGCCCTGCTGGTCAGTTTGCTTGCCAGGATGGGTACCCGGTCTCGGACCGCCACCCCCTGCAGGGCACATTGCCTCTCGAAATCCTGCAGGAATCCGTTGATGTCTTCGCTCCCCTCTGGGAAGAGTTTGAATGCTGCAAACGGTATTTTCTGTTTGGGGGGTCCAGTACTGCCTTGGGGGGACAGCGACCCCCCCCCGGACCTTTGCTGCATCTCTGCCTGGCGGAGCTTGTCTGTGTCGGCCAGGACCCTCCCAATGATGTCGGCGGAGGGGTCCGTTCCGTATAGGGCCAGCTGCCACTGCACCTCTCGCCTCCATTCCGAGGTCTCGGAGCCCTCAGAGGGAGCCACGCTGTTGCGGTCGTCCTCCATCAGTTCTCCGATGATGACCGCTTTCGCCTTGCCTCCGGGCGCCTTGCCTCTGGCTTTTAACAGTTCTTTCAGGACCGTGCGCTTCAGCCCTTCATAGCGCTGTGCCATACGGGGTCACCGCCGTTGCTGGTACTGTCCACCTCTCGAACCCAGGGGTGTCTGAGACCGGGTCAAGCCGGCGGCTGTATCTCCCCCTGCTGGCTGGTCTCAGATTCTCCCCCCGGATGATGTTTACTCCAGACGCTCGGCGTGTCGCAGTGGCTGAGACCGGGGTCAAGCCAGCGGCTGTATCTCCCCCTGCTTGTCTGGTCTCAGCCGGATCCCAGCGCTGCCAGCCAATGTAGCGGATCCCGGCTACCCTGCCCGGGTAGATCCGCCGTCAGCGCCGAACTGGTCTGGGGGTGTAGAGTCAGGGGTAGCGGGCGGTAGGGATTCGGCGGTGATCCAGCATTTCTTTCCACGGTCCTTGCAGCGTCGCGGTTCCCGAAGCCCTGTTATCCCCAATTACTAGCCGAGGCAAGAGTAAAGGTTCAAACAGGAATGAGTTTATTTTAACATGGAGAATACAGGGTTATTTATGAGAAATGAAACCATTGTTCTCCCCTGGCCCGCCCTCAGTCCTCCTGCGGTGATCTGTGTTTGTACCTCAAGCCATAGCCCAATCTGCCTGGGTTAACCTGGGGGAACCCCTACGGTGCGCAGCCCTTATCTCGGGTCTCGGCGCCAGCTCGTCTGTTCCCCCCTCCCAGAGCCTCTCCCTGTCTGGCCAGCGCCCGGCCCCCCCTGTGGTGTAAGCGCTCCTTGTGGCTTTCTGCCCGAGTTTGGGGTTTTACCAGGGATTTCGGGGTGATCCCCTGGGAGCGAGGGCATGCTGGGGGTACAGCCTGGTAGCTCGGGTCCGGGGGCTGGTTCAGTCCAAAAAGCGCCCGGATCGGATCCACGGAGCCCGAGCTGCGAAGGAGGAAAGTTCGGCGGCTGTACCCGAGCAAGAGTAACTGGTTGCCGGCCGCGCTCCCAGCGAGTGATCCCTGGTCGGCGTTCGGGTTTCTCGGTGTTTCGTTCTATAATTCTATAATAACTGCCCAAGCAGCACTCTTCTGCGTGGTTTCCACGCTGCGGGGCAAGGCGGGCAAGTTTGGGCGACCTGGCAGAGACAGTCAGCGGCGGCTCGAGGCATTCACAGACCGGGCGTCTTCCCGGGGCTGTGGACAGGTGGGGAACAGGTCAACCATGGGGAGAATTACAGGGGGAACTTATAAAAATTCAACCTAACGAAATCTTTAATACACCCTACTAAAACAACATTTTTAAAATTTTGTACCGCGCTACGGTATAGAGGCAGCCGTTCCGTCACTCATGTGTATCAGATACTCTGTTCGAATACACACTTCTTGTTTTCACACGCACACACACACAGACACGTACTATTACAATGCATGCTAGCATTTATTCATATGGGAACTCCTTACAAATACATTCTTGCATTCATACATACACTGGCATATTTACACACCTATAAAGCTGTGCATCAGCTAACAAGGAACGTACAGAAAAATAAGCCCTTGCATGTACTGACAATTCACAAAGCAAACTTTTGCATTCACACAAGACCACACAAACAGCTGCCTTTACACACACGGACGCTACACACAAATATATCTCTGCATCCCATTAGTAAGCGCTAAAGACTCACTGCAGTGACATCCACAGACACAATACGCAGATAAACCCCTATATTCACAAAGTCTGACACAATATAAATACACATTAGCATTCACACACACTAACACTATATACACAGACACACAAGACAGAAATGCATTGCCAGGCATGTGCATAGAATGATTATGAAGACGGACTATGGAATAGATGACTTGACTGTTAAAGACTTGGGTCAGGGCTCGCGACGGTCTTCACGTATCCATGTCTGCAGGAAAGAGACAGCTTTTTCTGGATATTCAAGCTTTGGATCATTATATCGCCTTCACTTTTTCAACTCAGAATTGATCAGCGAAAAGTTCTGGCAGCAAACAATCCCTTTACTGATGTCCAATGCTAGGAGACAGAGCGAGGAGGGAAAACAGCTGATTGTTCTGAGCCAATCCTACACAATGTCCCTGGATGAAGTTCTGCGTGGTTTTGGAAAGCAACTACATACTTCACAGCTTCCCCTATAATCCTCCATCAGAACCCACTGGGCACCTTAATACAACTTTGATTAATGTGCCGCAATAAAAGAACCCTTTCTTTGACATTCCCGTGCAGATCACAGGCTGGAAATAGGTCACAGCCTCTGCTGCACCGTACAATGGAGCTCTCTCCTTGGCGGGTGGTGGAAAGGGAGGGGGGACATGCCATAATAAAGGAAACCAACATGAAAGGCAGGCTGGCAAACAATTTGTTGGTATGGAAGAAGAAAAAAAATCCAGAATAGAGTAGTCTCCTATGGGCCAATTTGCATCACACCACCAACTCTGTCACAGCCATTGCTGCAGGAACCTCCTACTTCACACCCTTCAACCCCACACTCTGAGTCTGGGTGAAGGGAGGAGAGGGGAGGACGTTGGGGTAACTACAGTTCATATAGCCCATGGGAAAAAATAATACTATGGGATTATTTTCAAGCACAGGCTGGAAAACGAGTTGTATTACGAGCACCCAGTCTAGCAGCAAGTGAATTTTCAGCGTATAGATGTATTGTCTGTTGTGAATGTAAGCACGACAGGTGGAAATATAAAAGAAAGAATGCGCGGGAGGATTCGCACAGTCAGGAAGTGAAAGGATATATGACTCGACTGATAAACAGTACAAAAAATACTGTGTAATGTAAACCCGTGTTTACAGTTTTAGTCGTTTATTAAGGAGGACATAAATATAAATAGGCAGTTAACTCTCCTGTGAGAGAGCCCAAAATGTGGAGGCTTTGAGCAGGGGCCAACAACTAAGGCCCTACAGCTGTTTTGGAACTACATCTCCCACAATGCTCAGCCACCCATTAGCCTGATTGAGCCTCAAGTGAAATGTAGTTCCAAAACACTATCAGGTCTATTCTCTAAAGCTGAAACGTAGGAGAAGAGAACAATCTAGACAAATAGCCGATTTGGAAAGTGAGATAGATGGGAGAATTTTTCTGGTTTGGCTATTTTGACCTAGAATTTTCACTTCTCCAGTCATTCTCCCGAGTTTCACCTTTTAGTAAATAGACATGTAAGAGGGCCATGGTTGCTGACCCCAGCTTTAAAGGGACAGGCATGAAAGTGGCCTCAGTGACATAGAAGTTAAAGAAGCTTTGAATAAATCAGGAATGGAAGGAGATAAAAAGATACAAAAATTAAATGAGAAAGAGTCTGCTGTGAGAGAGTCCATGTAGACAAATGCTGTGTTTTTTCGGAAAACGCAATTTTGATATTTTGTGCCACTTTGTTTAATCTTTGTTCATATGAATATGGTCCAGTAATATGCACTAGATACGTTATATTTATATAATTACAACGTGATGAATGAGGTGACATGGGAGTAAACTGTGTGGCCTTGAAAGAAACACCTTGAAAGAAACATCGCTCAACATGGGAGCGAGCTAGGGATCTCAAACTCCAGCTCCCCAGGGGGGCCAGAGTTTGAGATCCCTGGGACTAATGACAGATAGCAAATAGAAACACAGTGAAAAAGTGGGGAAAATACAAGAAGCAGACGTGGCATTGAACAAATACTATGAGACTGTCAAGGTGCACGAGAGTCTGAGCTCAAGATGCAGCAACACAGACAGGTATATAAAGCTGCAATAAGGGTTTATTCGAGTGAACAAGCGTAAACATGGGTTACTATATGAGGGACTGGTCAGAACAGAAGTCAAGCAGGACATAAGCAGATGTGCAACACAGGAAGAGGGCTGAACATGGGCAAGTAGACAGAGGCTGAACTGGGGCACAAGGAAGCAGAGGCAGGACTGATACAGCGGGAACATGGCTGAGTCTTGGGGAACACGGCTGAGGCTTGGGGAACACGGCTGAGGCTTGGGGAACACTGCTGAGGCTTGGGGAACACGGCTGAGGCTTGGGGAACACGGCTGAGGCTTGGGGAACATGCCTGAGGCTTACAGCTTGGGGATCATGGTGTAGGAACAGGATGCTTGGCGTTCAGGGTGCACTTCCTTTGGAGATTGCTCACGCAATGCAGAAGCCTGTAGCCATGGGTGTGACTTCCTTTTCTAAGCAAGTAATCTGCCAGGATAAGGTGCACCTGCCTTCCCAGTGAACAGTAGAACACCCGGGTAGGATTCATGCACGCCTGGGATGGAAGCACAAGTATGGTCGAAAACCTGGATAAAAAGTCCACGTAAGGTGAGGCTGTTGTTCAGGTACCTGCTGCACCGGCTTGGGCACCGGCTAGGGCACCAGCTTGGGCAAAGGCCTTGCTGGTTTCCTAGCAGTGACTCATCATTAAGAGGAGAAAGGTATGAGACAGGTCCATAGGTGGTGAGGAACAGAGAGTTAATATCAGGGATGCGGTCTCATTGAAATAAGTGGGGGAAATCGCCAAGATTTCTGCTTTCAAATTAACCGTTGACATATCACACCTAACCCTAAAGATAGACTATGTTTTAGGGAATCATTATGAAATTTTAAAAGATATGTTTCTGGCTACTTAAAAAATTATTATTATTAGTCATTTACTAAATAAAAAAAATATGATTGAAACCTTATGAAATCTTTACCGAGGGTAAACTTCTAGGAAACTCTGTTCTTCCTCAAATAATTGTAGAGGAACAGTGTTCCCAAACGTTTCTGGTCAACTCGACCTATGGGTGATTTGCTTAAAAATGATCAAAACTATAGGGTTATTCACAGAGGTGGAATTTCGGTGCTCTTTCAATCCTGGCACTTCGGGGAATCAAATTCGCTGCAAAACAAACTCGAATGCATCCGAAAAAAGCTGACAATTCGAACAACGTGCCGACCAGCCGCTGGAAAAAGCCAACGAACGGGGTGGGGGGACACAAAAAACAAACGATTGAAAGATTCAAATTTGAAACGCTGTTTGCAAAACTATTGGATGAAAATGTCTGGAATTAACATATAAGGTCCTATGAATAATAATAAAAAGGTCTGTTACAGAAAAAAGAAAAAAACCGCTATTTAAAATAAATAAATAAATTGGGAAACAAATTTGGCTAAAATATCCCGAAAAATGCTAAAAGATCCTAAAAAATAAATAGAGACATTTTGCTGCAGATTAAAGAATAAACGGTTTATTAGCTTTTGGGTATAAACGGGAATATTTTTAACATTGAAGCCTATATGGGGTTCTCTTGATTAAATCTGCCAAATGAAATCACTGAACATCAGGGCATTTCACTGACATTTCACTGCTGTTCGGTGTCTCTGAATAGATTAACCTTTGCTTCACTATGGGGATTTCACTACCATTGAACAGGCACCGTATTTGCTGGCAATTTTCCAAGATTTGGCGAACTGCCTGCTTTCCGAATAGCCGAATGGCCACGTAAATGCAACGTACGGGGAAATTCACTATTCAGTGCATTTTCAGGGCAAGTTCAGATCTCTGAATAACCCTGTATGTCACTGTTCAAGTTCATACCCAGAGGTCAAGAAATGAGACATAGGAACATCTTCCGTCATAACCCAATACAAGTAGCATGTTGTACTGGTACTGCAGTTATAGTATCGAGGGCGTCATGTTAATACACAAATCTTGATAGTGATGGCTCCGTTCATACAGATCCTCAAGAAGAGAAAGACAAATCCATCACACCCTTTGGAGAAACCAATGCATGTCATAGAATGTTTTCTCTAATGGAACTTCATAATGAAACCTCTTCTCTTCAGCAACACAAACACTTCTCTATCAGTTATTTGTGTCTTATTATGCAATTTATCTCCAGGGAGTAACACTGAAATCCCTAGCCTCTAACTCCATGCCAGTAGATTTGCCCATTAAATAAATTGTAAAATGTCAAAGGCCATTCTAACCCTTATTCTTCCTCTTTCCCACCTTAGTCCTAATTACATTGTAACTCTCTGACATTAGTGGTGGTATGAACAAAGAAACATTTCAGTGCCATTCAAACAATGTTTGGCTTTCTAAACCCATCTTTTTTTAACGAAATACCATGACTATCATGATCCGATGCATTGAGTGAGACTTAAATTTTCTGCCTTGCATTGCTGATTTGCTTCCCTTCTATGATTTCAGACCTCGAATCGCACCTGTCAGTAATAGGTTCAGCCTCAATCACATCCATACGTTTGGTTTCCTTGACACTCTCCCCAGGTGTGATAACTAGTGGAAAATGTACTCCCACATGTACTTGTTAATCATTCATACACATACCAGCCAACTCATGGACTACTGCTATTGATCATCATAATACTTAAAAATACCCTGCGCCCTTCTATGGTTTCTGGTATCATTCAGACTTATAAGTCTATAAGTATAAGCTCCGCAGAGGATGAGTGATGCAACAGGACAATGACCCAAAGCATACAAGTATTTCAACAAAAGAATGGCTTCAACAAAACAAAATACGCCTTCTGGAGTGGCCCAGTCAGAGTCCTGACCTCAACCCGATTGAAATGCTGTGGCATGACCTTAAGAGAGCGATTCACACCAGACATCCCAAGAATATTGCTACACTGAAACAGTTTTGTGAAGAGGAGTGGTCCAAAATTACTCCAGATTGTTGTGCAGGTCTGATCTGCAACTACAGGAAATGTTTGGTTGAGGTTATTGCTGCCAAAGGAGGGTCAACCAGTTATTAAGTCCAAAGGTTCACATACTTTTTCCACCCTGCACTGTGAATGTTTACATGTTCTGTTCAATAAACACATGAAAACATATAATGTTTGTGTTGTATTATTTTAAGCAGACTGTGTTTTTCAAATTGTTGTGACTTAGATGAAGATCAGAGCACATTTTATGACCAATTCATGCAAAACTCCACGTAATCCCAAAGGGTTCTCATACTTTTTCTTGCCACTGTAGATGGTATATCTATTGAGTGCATACATTCTGTGAGGATATATTAACTAAGATAGCTGTAAAGTGGGGTTTTGAGGGCATTTCCAAAAAGAAATGGAATCAGAAGACTCATTTCTTCATCAGGAGATTATAAACAAAATAAAAATATGAAAATGTAATGTCTCCATATGCAAACTTCAGATTTTTGAAGGCATCACTATTCAATGTGAGACGTAGGATAAGGATCAATGGAAAGTGGACATGTAGCACTAATACAAAGTAGGACTACCACAATATCCTTGGAGGAATATAGAGAGCAAGTGCAATCGAGCGCTGGAGAGGCCAACTTCCACAATACAGTCCAAGAATGACCAGGCATTCGTTATCCAAAAAAGGTTATTGGACATAATTGGTAACATTTAGGCTCTACATGACGCTTGAGAAAGGCTTTAGTTAAAAAAAAAAAAACGCTTGTTTTTGGAGACTGAGTACTCTTCTTTTGTTCCTGGACAATCTTAGGGCCAATGCATTGTTGGACCTGAATATTTATTTTTTATTTATTTTTCCCCAGTGTTTATTTTATAGGAGCCCAGATTGCTGTATAAATGTGAATACTTTTCATACATCTACAGCTAAAATGGAATTTTGTTAATAGCTAGGGTAAATAAAGTGCGCGTCTTCTGGTTCCAAAAGACCAACGACTATCTCTGTAGATTCTATAGTACAGTGTAGATCATGTGAAACGTTACAGAGCAGCCGTTACCCTACCCCTTCTCACACCTTTAACCAGGTGTCCTAAAACAAACATTTCCCTCTTTTGGCCTTTTGCAAGTTATAAGAAAGAAAGACAATGCAATAAAGTGATAAAATTATAGTTTTAAACCTTTCTTTGTACTTTTCAGCCCAAGAACTGTGTGTTCATAAAAATAACGCACATGATTTCCTGTTCGTGGAAGAACAACTTGAGTGGGGTGACTTCTGGGGTTAGCAGACTTTTGCCATTGCCAGAAAAGCACTCATTGTGTTCCTGGTAACAATTCGCATCAAGAACAAAAAATGTACTGTGCGTTAGAAATCAGAGCTCTCCTCTTTTTTTAGCAATTATGGGTAGTGGTCCAATCATTTTAAATAAACCCATATGCAATCTGGTCCTTATAAACCTTATCACGGTATGAAGCATCCTTGATTAGCATAGACAATCACTAAATGCTCAGGATACTATGTAATTCCCAAGAAAGCTATTTGCTGGAAGTTCTCAAATTAAAGGGCCACTACCACCAAAAAAATGAAATGTTCTTATTGTGTTTATTTTAAGTTGCTGATATCGTACAAGAGAAAAACAAAGTTCAAATATGTTTAGTTAACCCTTTCCCGCCAGTGGACGTTCTATGCCGTCCTTGGGGCGGGTGGTCCTTGAAGACGCAGGGCTTACGGGTACGCCCCGCTGTTTTCAATGGGCCGCCTCGGCACCCGATTTCCCCCAGCCAGCGCGCTTCATTGGCTGCAGAGAGACAGCCTGAACTCAGGCCGTCCCCCTGCAGCCAAGGACGCACGTCACATGTCAGGGCTGAAATCGGCAGCTCGAGCCAGCATCTGTCAGCAAGGCGTACCGGTACGCCTCGCAGGTGTTAACCCCCACCCGACAGGCAACTCCCTCCATTCATGAAGGGGTTAAGAAAATATATACTCTGTATGTGTCACTGTGTGCATCCATTGTGTGATCTCTTTTATATATTTATATCTCTTTTTACGTATATTTACCTCACATGGTCCTCACTTTCTGGTTTTGGCCATAGAATGTAGTGAATGGGTCACATCATTGTATTGTGTGGGATGTATTTAAAGGACATAATTACGGGGAAGCTTAAAAGTCTTTTTAAGCTCCCTGTCATATCTCATTCGGCTGCCATCTCTTATCTCAGGTAGTCTACACCCCACAATACACCCCCTGCTGCTTTATCTAAACTTTCCCTCCTGCAACTCATTAATCTACAAGCTAAATAAACAAGAAAATAAAAAATATATACAATACTGTACACTGGGAGCGCACACAAAGTCCTCTTTCGTGATGAATATTTGGATCCAATGACCCCTTAATTTTCAATGCCTGGAAAATAGAATGGTATCCAATTGCGCAATATCGTCAATCAAAAAATGGTGAGAGATGTAATAAAACGGAAGTTTTACTCACAAACAAGGAACCAATAGGTTCATAGGTAACGCCGTTGGACCTCTATGGGGGTGCCACCCGCCAATACGATATCGTGGAGTGGTTCAAATTGTTAGAGATTATTGACTTCTTTAATAGGTCAGGGATATATTAATTATGACGCATATTTTTCTTATTGTTGATATACATAGATATATATATATTATTGACAGTGCCTCCAATACCAGTGGTATAAATTGGTATTTAACCCCTAACATAGGGATTAATAACCAATCAATAAATATACGTCTTAACAAATATATGGCGCGTTATCCCGAGTTCTTTTGATGCTCTCTAGATATTTTTAAACACAATAAAATCAATAAAGATATGAGACTGCGTAACGGTAAAACAATTCAAACCAAAATTTATTCACACGTCAAGTTTCATACAATCGTATGTTATCAACGGATTAGCAAGATGCAATTTACAAGTGATTATAGATCGTGATTAGTAGCGATACTGCGACACGCAATAATCTAATGGACAGATATTTTAGGTTTATAGACCGCACCACAGATATACACGCCTCAATTCTTAAACACCAAACTCTATTCTATTCACTTAAACCTTTCCCATTATAAACCAATCCTCCACCTGGCTAAGATAAACACTCAGTTACTGGGCATCACCTGCAGCACAATTTATTATTGTGGGGGCCTATTCACTAAATGCAACTTCCTTCAGGGAGATACATAACACACTCGATAGGGAGACTATCTCTTCCACAGATCAATCTCAGCACTTCATTCGATATACGTTAACCCAACGCTTCTTAATGACTTACAGTGCATGCATTCATTCGGAAGGGCTGCAAGATGGATATGGAAGGAGTTATGCTAGGTTACGAATGGGGCGGACAGTACTTGACATATAAAAGCTATTTCACGGTCCCAGCGTATCTCACTATAGGTATAAAATTGATATTTTTAGATGTCCACAAACAGTATTCTTGGAATATAAATAATTTCACTAAATTATGGCTCAAGTATGCAGCCGGTAATAGGTTTCTCCCTTAGCAGTCCTCTGCAGTGGACTGTAAAGGCAGAATTTCTATTCTACTGATTATTAGGCTCAAATAGCAAAATAATTCATTTATATTCCTTTAGTTTGTGATGGACATCTAAAGTCAGGACTATGCAATTAGAAAATAGATATCATATTATTCAGGTATACTTTACCATCTGGTTAGTGAAGATAGAGTGGTGGAAGATTAGGGTGTGGTCGGTCTTAAAGGGGCGGCCGATGGTGATTGCCTCTCTTCCCTCCAAGCGTCCCTCAGGTCTCTCCCCAAGCTTTTCTCAGTGTGTCCTCCTCTGCTCTGGAGTGTCCCCTCTATATAGTGGTCTTCCGCCCAGTTTTAGATCTAGCCCATCACTATGTGGCCTCATTTGATTGGAGGATATATATTCATCAACTCCAGGGGTCTGTCCAGGTGTTATGTTACCTGGCCAGCAGATGGCGCTCTCAGATCAACCATCAACCTTCTGCAGGAATTAATTTATGGGCTTGGCCAATCTTTTACTGATTTGGGGTCGTTTTATTCCTATATCCCGGGACTCCATAGATTTTATTAACAAATCAAAATTTATTTCTATTGTGGCATCGGCAGCATACTTCGCCACGGCGTGTGTGCATCTCATCCCCCTTTACTTACATCCACAGGGATGTGTATGTGAGGGGACATACAATCATTCATGGTATCGTTTTTAACATTCACACGTTACCCGACTTAATCGGCTTCATGCGGGTTAGTACACCAGACATTTGTAATAATCAACTAAATGTGGTAGGGCCTCTGTTTTTATAAGATGCTAAAATTATCAGTTCTAACTAATAAATATTCTCATACCATATAGTACATATTGCCGAATAGCATGGCATTACAAGCTGGTTTACCCAAGCCATTTAACCTTCTTTGGGTTTTTTTCTTTATTGGGCAACCTATTGTTCCATGTTTACGTGGCTTTCAGAGTTTCGATCTGACGAAATAAACACAATACTGAGATATCTATCTTAGTTGTCATTGTGTTCCCTTACTTTTAAACCATTTGATCTAAACCCTGTTTGGTTGTAACAAATAAATAAAATAAACAGAGTCCATTAGACAGTCTTTGATCAATGTTAAATGTCCTTTCTTGTATGCGTAACACTAACGAGTTTAGCTTGTCTCTTGTTCTTGTTATATATTAACGACGCAGACAAGTTGTTTGCGTGACGCAATTCCTGGCCCCAAATTTAAACATTCCTGCGTTATAGAAATTTTATATCTAAAAAGGTCTGACAAAATGAAGGCGATCTTGTGTATATCGATGTGCCTCTATGAGAAAAGTATATAGCGTAATTCTGTTTTCAAATTAATTGGTGTGACGTAAGAGGAATATTACTTACGTGGTTTTGAGCCTCCCATAGAGAGTGGCTCCGTATGTTCGCCTTGGACCTCTTATAGTTGGGGGGTCCCACCCTACTGGTCTCTCCGATTCTTAAATAATACGGTGGTTGTAAATTAATAACTGCTGAATATAATCGCAGATGGGTAAAAAATGACCGATATAAAAAATGCATAAAATAAACAAAAATTTATTGAAATAAAATAAGATAGATGCGCGTATAAAAAAGTGCTGGGTAAGGCTGGGGTCAGACGACCGCACTTTTAACGTGCGTTCTGGCGCACATAATTACGGCTGCACTAGCAGCAAATGACGGCCAATATACGAAGTACGGTCGCACGAAAGTCCGGCCGCGCAACGCAAGTGGAAAATGAACGCATTTTTTCGAGAACGCAGAACCTCTAGTACGGACGTACAGAGTGCGCAGCTGCGGCATAGCGGCGTGTTTGCGTAATTAGGAGACGTCAGACGCTGCTAATGTCCGGCCAACATAACGTCCAGACGCAAGAAGTGTTTTATTGACGACCCGTAAAAAATCACGCACGAAAATGCGCATCGTATGACCGTTTTCGCGAATTCCGTGAAAAAATACGTCACTTCGTTCGGACGCACTTTTTTACGTTCGCGTGTAAAAATGCTTTAGTTTGACCCTAGCCTTAAGCCGAGACGCGTTTCCCCTGCCTCGCTGCAGGATTCGTCAGTCAGCCCCGACTGACAAATCCTGCAGAGAGGCAGGGGAAACGGATCTCGGCTTTACCCAAAGTAAAATAGATTTATGTATAACGTTATTTCACCACATGTTAAAGGATGTATGGCTGGGCCAACAGGAGTAAGATGAAGATTGGCTCTCGAACCACTGTAAATCTACAAAAATCACCTGCAATTAGAAGATCAACAGAAACCATTGGGACTATACCATCCAAACAACAAAACAAAAACTATTTGCTAGGTCATTAAGTCACTACACTATCTTTTCTGTTCCATATAGTTGTGAGATGGTTCCAATACATCAGGAGGGGGTCAACCATGATGTTAGATGTCCATTTCCCATTAAAAACAAGAATTTGGCGAATTTAAATCCATTATTTATTTTATACTATATGGACTTTTCCCTGCTTAAGCTAACTGCTACGTTTCTGTGCTGTCTGCTGAATTTACAGTGCACAGCTTTTGATTTTGACTTACCCCCTTAGTTGTTTAGCAGTGCTCTGCAGGAGTAGTTGACAGCACAACTGGTAGATTAATCATGTGTTTAAGTCAGGGAGAAAATGACTGATAGGAAATAAGTAGTGTACACAGAAAATAATTGTTTTATCAGGCTGAATTGATGTGGGTAAATTTCAAAAACCTCAAGAATGTCCCTTTAACTTACATTTTTATGGGTAAAAAGGTACAAGTAGACCTCAGCGTTTCATTTCTTCTCATTGAAGTAGATTATGAAAATAGTAAAAAACTCCGAACATCACACAGACTATTATGTTTACATAGTATAATATATGTTGCTGGACTCACAGTTCTAGATGTGTTAAATTAGGAAATCATATTTCCTTGCTGTCATCATTCAGCACATATTTCACAACTGCAAGAGTTTCCAGTAACAAATGAAAGGCCTTGATTACGGTCAGTGTATGTATGGCTTCTTAAAGATATACAGGGTTATTCAGAGAGCGTGAAAAGCAGGAGAATGACTGGAGAATGAAAAATTCTAGGTCAAAATAGCCGATTTGGAAAGTGAGATGAAAGGGAGAATTTTTCTGGTTTGGCTATTTTGACCTAGAATTTTTCATTGTCCAGTCATTCTCCTGCTTTTCACCACTCTCTGAATAACCCTGTTAGTTATCTTAATGGTGCTTGGGAGGTGATGGATGGTGCTTATCAGAAGACTGGCCTTGTCATCAGTCACTAAGGCTGGCCGTCCACTGGGTCTTTAGTCGGAAGATTGACTTGGTCATCAGACAATGTACAACCTTAGGCTGGCCGTCCTCTGGGTCCGTAGTCAGAAGACCAACTTACAGGGTTATTCAAAGAGATTCGAAAAGTCACCGCACGTTCAGTGACTTTTCGTTCTCTTCAATTCGGTGCAAATCGGCTTTCCCATTTCGGCCACCCTGCGGTGTATTCAGCAAGCACCACAGGGCTGTCGGAGTGCAGGGAAAAGCTGCCGAAAATCTGGCAAAAACCTGGTGAATGCACGCCGAAAACCCGCAAAAACATCTGGATTAACCCATCGAAGACGCCGGAAAAACCCGAGCAGGAGCCGATCACACGCAGCGAAGCCGCCGGAAAAAGCCCACACCGCAGAAGAAGGCAGTGAATAAATTAGGAAAACAGTTTGCTTGAATGATTGAAAAGTGAAACGATGTTTGCAAAGAAACTACTGAGCGAAAATGTCTGAAATTTACATATAAGATCCAATGAATGATAATAAAAAGGGCTGTTACAGAAAAAATAAGTAAAGATAAAAAAAAGAAAATTGGACTTTTTTTTAAATAAAAATCCAGAAAGATGCTTAAAATATCCCAAAAAATCTATAAATAAAGAGACTCTCTACTGCAGAATTTTATAATCAACTGTTTATTAGATATTGAATTAAAACAGGAATATTTTTAACATTGAAGCCTATGGGATTCGCCTGAATAAACCTGTCGAATGAAACCACCGAATGACAGGGCATTTCAGGAACCTTTCCCTGCTGGTTTGTGTTCTCTGAATAGCCGAAGCGGTGCTTTTTCATGGGGATTTCACTGCCCTCGAACAGGCACCGAATGTGCAGGCAATTCGCCAGGATTTGGCATATTGCCTGCTCTCTGGATAGCCGAATGGCCAAGAAAGGTAACCGAACGCTGATTTTCAGTGTTTGTTTACCTTTCTCCAGCCATTCGGATCTCTTTGAATAACCCTATTTGTCTTCAATCTCTTCAGACAGTGCCATCGGCCGATCAGGGTCATCCACCGGAACCATCTGTGGACAACCCAGGTTGGCCGACAGACAGACTGCCAAACGACACAAAAAGAAAGCAACCCTGCTGCATTGAAAAAAAAGCAAAAAACCTCTGCTGCAGATAAAAAAAACAGGGATTGAAACGGTCCTATGGGCTTCGTCTGTTGAACGGAATCGCTTCTCTATGGCACAATTTCCCTGCCGCGGCACAGCAGTTTAACTATACAATTAATCTTTTTTCATGTAAATTGCACCAGACTGCCAGATTTCATCTGACAAATCCCCTTCATATTGGAAGGATCGCTAATCTAAAGTTACCCGATCCCAAGCTGTTAAATGCTCACTGGTTCTATTTAGACCACAATGCGGCTAGACCAGACCCCGTCACTCGACACATTTCATCCTGCTGACTTTTTCAAGAGACTCTAGGGAACGTGTGACTAATGACTTTTTGTTGCAGCTTGATTTGTTTTTATACTGTAAGCGCAATAAATTTGTTTTGTTTCTTATATCTTAGATCCTTCGCTATGGTCCTTCCTTTATATTTTTTCTGAGGGTTTGGTGCTGGAGTCGCTCATCAGAATTCTAAAGATGCTGAGATGATACATGTCTGATTTACTTTTTGGGAGTGCTGAGGTAAGCGCAGAGAATCAGGGAACAAGTTTGATAAATCTGAATGCTCTGTTTCTCCACAGTGTAAGAGATAGAAAGTGCAGGGAGGGCTGACTGCCCTAACCTTACCCCACCACCAGGAGGAACAGCTCACTGCTTTGAGCCTTCCCCTACACAAAGCTCACAGCTCATTGACTGTCCTGACCCCTATCCTATACAATGCTTTCTGCCCTGACCCTGCTCACTGCTCAATGTCCTGACCTGCCCCTGCACACAGCGTAGGGCAGGAGCCCTGCTTCATGCACACAGGGCTATCTGCCCTGACCTGCCCCTGCACACAGCTCACTGCTCTGGCCCCGCCCCTGCACACAACTCCCTGTCCTGACCCCACCACCTGGAGGAACAGCTCACTGCTCTGACCGCCCCCCAACTACACAGAGCTCACTGCCCTGATTAAGCCCTGCACACAGCTCACTGACTGCTCTGACCACTACCCTACACAGAGCTTTCTGCCCTGGCCCTGCAAACCTTTTCTTGTCCTGACCCCGCCCCTGCAGACAGCTCAGAGCAGTGACCCTGCTTCATGCACACAGCTCTGGCCCCGCCCCTGCACACTGTTCTGGCCCTGCCCCTGCTTTGGGCACACAGTTCACTGCCCCAACTCCGCCCCTGCACACCCCTCTACCCCTAGACACAGTAGCTGCTCTAGCCCTGCCTTTGCACAAAGCTTACTGCTCTAACTCCAACCCCTGCATTCAGCTCACTACCCTGCCACCCCTATGAAAAGCTCACTGCCCTAAACCCACATGTCCACCCAGCTAACTGCCCTAACCTGCCACCCCTACACACAGCTCACTTCCCTAACCCTGATGCTATCTGTCATGGAGCTGATGTAACGCTCCATGCTTCAAACCCAAAGAGACTTTATGTTCATTTATATCGTGTGTTTTTAAATATATTTTACATCGTTTGGTTTTAGTTTAATTTAGTTTAGTGTAAAATGGCATAGCTTTGGTTTTAAAAATACTTATATTCCTGTAGGTAAATGTGTTTTTGTGTATACAGTAAACAAGCTTTACTGCTGTGTAATTTATGCACCAGGGCTTTTCCCATTATCTAGCTGCATGTTTAATTCAAGGTATCTCTGATAGTGTGTGTTTAATCTGATGTGTTAGAACAATGGATATACAAATGTTGTGTGAGCTGAAAGGCTAAAGAATGTAAAGAATGTTTATTGTAAATAACTGATTTAATGTAATTAGTATGGAAAGGCAAATTATGACTGTTGAGCATAAATGGTGGCGTTTTGTTCATTAAAAAGTCAGAGAACTCTCAGAGCTCAGAGAGGATCCTGTTTTAAAGCATACAGCCGCGCCTGGTGTCTTTAGTACAAACTACGCTACACTCCACACTCACCCTCAGAAGGCAGAGAGCGGCCCTCTGGAGATTCCTAACGGCTCCAGGGCAGAGGAACAGAAGCAGGCAGGTCAAGCCGCTCGAGGCGCTGAGGACAGCGCTCCCAGTAGCCGGGCTGACCGCAACAAAGGGGTGTCTGGAGAGCCAGGACAGACGGAAGGGAACGGTTCCTTCACACTATCACCGAGATGTCAGCACCTTGTAAGTATGACATCTGTGCTTTAAATAGCTTTTTAAATATGATAAAAACACATAATATCCTGGAAGTGTTACATAGCTGCACTGCCGGTCCTGCCACCTGAATGCTGACAAAGTAATATATTTGATATGTGAAGAACTACAGACCCAACAGTGAGATGCAAATGTGTAAAGCACATCATTGTATTACTTAGTGCATTCATGCACTGTGTCATTTAACATACTGTTGCTTTTTTTTGGGGGGTTATAAGCTAGTTGCTGATAAATTACGTAACATATTTTACACATACTAAGCAAATATTTTCACAAAATAATATTTTTGAAAATGATCTGACCTTATTTTAATAACATTTTAAGCAATGTATTGATTTTTATGTTATGTCTCAAATAATATTTTCGGAACTATTTTTTCTTCTTTATTGATCACAGCACCACTGGTTTGGCTTTTTAGTGGTTAAAGTGTAAAAATAAAATATGAAAATATAGACATTATGGGATTCTCCTGAATAAATCTGCCGCATGAAACCACCGAATGGCAGGGCATTTTGGGAACCTTTCACTGCTGGTTTGTGTTCTCTGAATAGCCGAAGCAGTGCTTTTTTATGGGGATTTCACTGCCCTCGAACAGGCACCGAACAGGCACCGTATGTGCAGGCAATTCGCCAGGATTTGGCGTATTGCCTGCTCTCTGAATAGCCGAATGGCCAAGAAAGGTAACCGAACGCTGATTTTCAGCGTTCGGTTACCTTTCTCCAGCCATTCGGATCTCTTTGAATAACCCTGTATGATTTGTATTCTGCACAAGACCAGTGGATTACAACCACGTCCCTCCTTGAAAGGTAGGTAACAATGTCTGCAACAAGTTCACACATCACTCGTGGTACACAGTGGCGTAGCGTGGGTTGTCAGCGCCTGGGGCCAGCCACGAATTGTGCGCCCCCCCCAACCTGTGGACACGTTATCGATATTGCCCCAGCCAGCTCTCACCTGGATATTGCCCCAGCTAACACATGGATATTGACCCAGCTCACACATGGATATATTGTCCCAGCTCACACATGGATATCTGCCCCAGCTCACACATGGATATCTGCCCCAGCTCACATCTGGATATCTGCCCCAGCTCACATCTGGATATCTGCCCCAGCTCACATCTGGATATTGCCCCAGCTAACACATGGATATTGCCCCAGCTCTCACCTGGATATTGCCCCAGCTCTCACCTGGATATTGCCCCAGCTCTCACCTGGATATTGCCCCAGCAAACACATGGATATTGCCCCAGCAAACACATGGATATTGCCCCAGCTCACACATGGATATATTGCCCCAGCTAACACATGGATATTGCCCCAGCTCTCACATGGATATTGCCCCAGCCAGCTCTCACCTGGATATTGCCCCAGGCAGCTCTCACCTGGATATTGCCCCCGCCAGCTCTCACCTGGATATTGCCCCCGCCAGCTCTCACCTGGATATTGCCCCAGCCAGCTCTCACCTGGATATTGCCCCAGCCAGCTCTCACCTGGATATTGCCCCAGCCAGCTCTCACCTGGATATTGCCCCAGCCAGTTCTCACCTGGATATTGCCCCAGCCAGCTCTCACCTGGATATTGCCCCAGCCAGCTCTCACCTGGATATTGCCCCAGCCAGCTCTCACCTGGATTTTGCCCCAGCCAGCTCTCACCTGGATATTGCCCCAGCCAGCTCTCACCTGGATTTTGCCCCAGCCAGCTCTCACCTGGATATTGCCCCAGCCAGCTCTCACCTGGATATTGTCCCAGCTCTCACCTGGATATTGCCCCAGCTCTCACATGGATATTGCCCCAGCTCTCACATGGATATTGCCCCAGCTCACACATGGATATTGCCCCAGCTCACACATGGATATTGCCCCAGCCAGCTCACACATGGATATTGCCCCAGGCAGCTCACACATGGATATTGCCCCAGCCAGCTCACACATGGATATTGCCCCAGCCAGCTCACACATGGATATTGCCCCAGCCAGCTCTCACATGGATATTGCCCCAGCTCTCACATGGATATTGCCCCAGCTCACACATGGGTATTGCCCCAGCTCTCACATGGATATTGCCCCAGCCAGCTCTCACATGGATATTGCCCCAGCTCTCATCTGGATATTGCCCCAGCTCTCACCTGGATATTGCCCCAGTGGCAGCCAGCTCATACATGGATATTGCCCCAGCTCCGGATCCAGCAGGGGTTGGGGCCCAGATGCCGGGCAGCGGGAGTGCCTGCCCGGTCCTGAACAGCGTGAGAGTCTGTGTTGAAGGGGAGGCAGCTGCGTGCGTGCGCAGGTCACGCGGTCCGGCCAGTCAGGTGGTACAGAGACTCAGTACCACCTGATTAGCCAGACCACGTGACCTGCGCCGGCACGCAGCCGCCTCCCCTTCAACACGGACTCACACTGTTCAGGACCGGGCAGGCACTCCCGCTGCCCGGCATCTGGGCCCCCTCAACCCGCGGGCCCTTGGGTGGCGCCCGGTGGGTCAGTCCGGGCCTGAACGTTTAGGGGTGCAAATTTCTTTTGAAATTATGCGCCCCTAAGAAAACTGCGCCCGGGGCCACGGCCCCCCCAGCCCCCCTCACGCTACGCCACTGGTGGTACATGCTCTCTGGGATTAAAATCTACAATGATAATAGTGACTATTCATATCTGGCTATCCCATGGATGTATTGTATCACTATCAGGTCTATTCAGAGAACGGTGAAACTCAGGAGAATTGGCAGGAGAAGAGAACAATCAAATAGCCAGTTTGGAAAGTGAGATAAATAGGAGAATGTTTCTGGTTTGGCTATTTTGACCTAGAATATTCACTTCTCCAGTCATTCTCCTGAGTTTCACTTTTCTTTGAATAGACCTGTATGTTTGTATCTGGATTTCATAACCATCAATTTTAGCATTTTCTCAGATTTTGTATTGCATCGACTATGCCAGTAAAATCTTGCATCCCATATCCATGGCCAGTTTTTCAACTTCATTGAAATTTTTAAATCTCCCAATCCTGGATTAAATATAGTTATTTTCTAACCATTGCAGAAGCTGTGTGAAGTTGGCACCCCATGATTGTAAAAGCTGGATGAAAATATACCATTCGTTTGTGCTACGTTTGTGCCGGTTTTGTTTTGAAGTTATTGCACATTAAATTTTAGATTATGTGACCCCAAGCCCTGCCCACTTTGCACCCCATGTTATTAAATTTTAGATTATGTGACCCAAGCCCCGCCCACTTTGCACCCCATGTTATTAAATTTTAGATTATGTGACCCCAAGCCCCGCCCACTTTGCACCCCATGTTATTAAATTTTATATTATGTGACCCCAAGCCCCGCCCACTTTGCACCCCATGTTATTAAATTTTAGATTATGTGACCCAAGCCCCGCCCACTTTGCACCCCATGTTATTAAATTTTAGATTATGTGACCCCAAGCCCCGCCCACTTTGCACCCCATGTTATTAAATTTTAGATTATGTGACCCCAAGCCCCGCCCACTTTGCACCCCATGTTATTAAATTTTAGATTATGTGACCCAAGCCCCGCCACTTTGCACCCCATGTTATTAAATTTTAGATTATGTGACGCCAAGCCCCGCCCACTTTGCACCCCATGTTATTAAATTTTAGTTTATGTGACCCCAAGCCCCGCCCACTTTGCACCCAATGTTATTACATTTTAGATTGTGACCCCAAGCCCCGCCCACTTTGCACCCCATGTTATTAAATTTTAGATTATGTGACCCCAAGCCCCGCCCACGTTGCACCCCATGTTATTAAATTTTAGATTATGTGACCCCAAGCCCCGCCCACTTTGCACCCCATGTTATTAAATGTTAGATTATGTGACCCAAGCCCCGCCCACTTTGCACCCCATGTTATTAAATTTTAGATTATGTGACCCAAGCCCCGCCCACTTTGCACCCCATGTTATTAAATTTTAGATTATGTGACCCCAAGCCCCGCCCACTTTGCACCCCATGTTATTAAATTTTAGATTATGTGACCCCAAGCCCCGCCCACTTTGCACCCCATGTTATTAAATTTTAGATTATGTGACCCCCAAGCCCCGCCCACTTTGCACCCCATGTTATTAAATTTTAGATTATGTGACCCAAGCCCCGCCACTTTGCACCCCATGTTATTAAATTTTAGATTATGTGACGCCAAGCCCCGCCCACTTTGCACCCCATGTTATTAAATTTTAGATTATGTGACCCCAAGCCCCGCCCACTTTGCACCCAATGTTATTACATTTTAGATTGTGACCCCAAGCCCCGCCCACTTTGCACCCCATGTTATTAAATTTTAGATTATGTGACCCCAAGCCCCGCCCACGTTGCACCCCATGTTATTAAATTTTAGATTATGTGACCCCAAGCCCCGCCCACTTTGCACCCCATGTTATTAAATTTTAGATTGTGACCAAGCCCCGCCCACTTTGCACCCCATGTTATTAAATTTTAGATTATGTGACCCAAGCCCCGCCCACTTTGCACCCCATGTTATTAAATTTTAAAAACAAGCAGAAACCTGAGAGCTGCAAACTCTGACGTTTTATAAGGTGGAAGATACTGTACGTGTTGAACGCCAGTGAGGCTGTTGGGTGGCCGGCAAACAACCCAAGAAGCTACCTACCCAGAGTCAGATGGGCTCTTGATCACGTGAGTAGTATTTGATACAGTAAATATACACTTCTGGTTGCATAGGTTACGGTATGTTGGTTCTCTCTTTTTATACTTGAGGACACTGGAGGAAAAGTGAAGAAAATCCATGAATTTATTGAAATATAATCCTCTCTGAAGGGACATTGGAAGCGCTACACATTCAGGGTTATTCAGAGAGAGCCGATCTGGCCCCGAAATGTAACCGGACACTGAATTTCAGCGAATGGGGACATTCCAGGGCCATTCGGCTATTCAGAGAGCAGGCAATTCGCCAAATTTTGGCGAATTGCCTGCACGTACGGTGCCTGTTCGATGGCAGGGAAATCCCCCATAGAGAAGCAATGCTTTGTCTATTCAGAGACACCAAAACAGCTGAGGAATGTCAGTGAAATGCCCTGCCATACGGTGGTTTCATTTGTCAGGTTTATTCAGGCGAATCCCATAGGCTTCAATGTTAAAAATATTCCCGTTTTAACTCAATATCTAATAAACCGTTTATCATTTTATTCTGCAGTAAAAAGTCTCTTTATTTTTAGATTTTTTTAGGATCTTTTTGGGATTTTTTTTGTCAAAATTTTTTCCCCGTTTTTTTTTTAAATCTTTTTTTCATTTTTCTGTAACAGACCTTTTCATTATCATTCATTGGATCTTCTTTGTAAATTCCAGGCATTTTCGTTCAGTAATTTTTTTGAAAACAGCGTTTCAAAATTCAAACATTCAAGTGAACTGTTTTTTTTTTCACCGCGTTCATCTGCGTGTCGGCTTTTTCTGGCAGCTGCTCTGCCCTGTGATCGGCAGCTGCTCGTCGGCAAACTAGAATCGGCGAATCGCCCCGAAGTGCGGGGAATGAAAAGTCACCGACCGTGCGGTGACTTTTCGGATCTCTTTGAATAGCCCTGATTGTTTGTATTTTTATTCCGGTTTTACAAACATGGGGTGTAACTTCACACGGTTCTTGTAGGTGGATTTGATTACAATGAATGAGGCTGTATCACGTTTTGGAATTTAATGTAACATTTGTAGTTCATCCTCAGTAGTTCATTAAATGTCAGCCCTCTGGCTCTCTAACTCAGGCAGAATGAAGCTGCAGCCTTTCCAGATTCTGAATGAAATGAGAAATGTCATGCTCTCAGCAATACTTGATCCTTCTCACAGGACCTGACAGGGGGAGGAGAGGGGTGGGTGACACACTCTATTGAAGCAGAAGTAATAGAGAACTTTTTTATTATGTGCCTGTGTGTGGGAGATCCTTTCAATGTTAATTTCATTAAGTCCCTCCTCCTCTAAATGTAGCTTCTTGTAGATATCTGACCACCTAGAAACCCAACTCCCCCCTTATAAAGGCAGCTCACTCCATGTCTGGCTGCTGTCTCCTGGCTGTGGTGCTGAACTGAATGAAGAAGGCATGTGGGACATCCCTACCTTGTTCCTTTCCAGTTTGATCTATGTTGTGCTGGGGTTCCCCAATGAAAGGAACAGTTTGGGGATACCAGAATGTGGCTTGATCTCATCAACAGGGGAGCACACTGTGCACCAGGTGACAGATGGCAAAGAGTTGTTGGTGTCCATCTGGGACAGCAGAAGGCAGCTGGTGTCCTGCTCAGTGGAGGTTGATGAAGACTTGGTGTCCTCCTTTCTGTCCCAGTGCTTGCTAAGAAGGCAGCATGCTGCAGAGGACTTGGCCATGGACAAAATCAAGCTGGCATGCCACATCTTCCTTCAGGCAGTTTCTCCACCATGGGGTACAGGGGTCAGTCCAGGACATGGTCTGCACAGGGTCAAGAGGGGCTTCACCTATCCAGGGACCTTGTGGTGTGGATCTGGGAACACTGCTGAATCCTTTGAAGATCTAGGTAAGTAGGAGCACTCCTGACACCCACCTGCTTTCCTTTACTTCATCAGGTCCTCATGATAAGTGTAAATTAAAAGTATATGCAACATATATATACTTTTATGTTAGAAAAATAGCTACCTCCTTTTTTTTCCATTATTTTGGAATAATGGTAAGTCATGGCTGTGTCACGTTGATATTCTCTGATTGTGGAGTCTTCACAGTGATTCATGATTAGTGTGTTTTTTTGTCTAGTTACAGGGGGTGTGCGCTCATGGGAAATGCAGCTGGG
Organism: Leptobrachium leishanense; assembly: GCA_009667805.1. NCBI lineage: Eukaryota > Metazoa > Chordata > Amphibia > Anura > Megophryidae > Leptobrachium > Leptobrachium leishanense. The sequence goes on along the minus strand of CM019064.1, from coordinate 84,874,027 downwards.
TCATGTCAAACTGTTATTATGCAACATGTGTGAAATGTTCCTTTGCCAACTTTACAAAGCATTACTCAACACCTCACCTTTCTATCTCTGCTTTTATTCATTGATCGGTGTTTGTGAATATGAATGCCCAGTAGGACACTTGAAAAACTCCAGGTTTTTACATAATTTGACATAATCTCAAAACATAGTTTAGTGTTTTTCAGCAGCATTGGTTTTACTTTGGAGGAGCAAGCCCAGTGAAGCTGTACTGAATTCATTGTTTAGAGAACCGTCGTCCTAGTTTGCTGTACTTTGGGCCATTCATTCCCACCGTAGCTTCTGCCATACGTTTAGCACAACTTTCAGAATATTTTCCGCCGGGGTTTTAGTCGGAGTTGTCCAGCCTTGTTTTCTACCACAGCCGTCACCGCCTTTTCTATTGGAGGTCTACGAAGTTTGCCACTTTATAAAAAATCAATTAAAAACACAAAACAAAACACGCGGGAATATATTTGCCAGTGTTGCAAACACTGGTGACATAATGGTAAATGGAGAGAAGCCACAGATTACGTTTTATATTAATAATGCTGGTGACGTTCGCCTCCATTGTTGGGTTTTGTTTCTGTGCAAAGCCGATGTTCACCATATGTATCAATGGTGATTCTTTTTATTTTTGCAACAATGGTAAACATTGGTGCTTTGTGAATAACCCCATCACATATTTAATAGTCTAGTCATTAAGGGTTTTGGTTTTGCTGCAGTTCCTTGGCATCTACTACCTGTCCATGGCTGTCGCCATTGCTGTCCCCCTCCTTATTTGTTATGCCAGGAGAGATGCCAGGAGAGAGCTGGCACATGCTGCCTGACTTTTCCCATAATGTCATCCTACTTATCTAAAAGGTTAGAGAAAGAATAAATGATTAATCTCGCTTCTTGTGTGTCCCTTTTTAATTCTCCCTGGTTCTCTGTCAAGATCACCATGTACTCAATTCAGCAGTTTCCAACTGGCCATGTGCCTGACACAAAGCTCCATCTGTGCCCCTCCATATTTCAGCACTCTCTATGCCCATGTCACGTTCCTCTGGTCCCTTCACAGCCTTTGTGTTCATTTTAGTTTCCTTCTGCTCCATGACTGCCAGCTTCCACCCATCCAGCCTTCTCTAACCTGCACAATGGCCATTGACTATGAAAATAAATCTCTAGTCTCCATGGCAACAAGTGGGCATAACATTTCATGGTTATGCCCAAAATAGTAATTAAAAAAATTACTGTTGCCTTGCTCAAAATATTCACACATTTTATAAAAGCAGAGAAATTTACCCTTAATAGGCGAAAGAAACCAATGAGTAAAAAAAATAATACAATGTTATTATAATTAAGTAGCATAGAGTGGCTACCGGGATTTAGGAATGGCTTGTATATTTAGATGCCAAATCATATAAGTGATAGAGGGGTGTAGAGTCCGCAAAAGGTTCAAACATACAGGGTTATTCAAAGAGAATCAAAGTCACCGCACGCGCACGTTCGGTGACTTTTCGTTCTCTTCAATTCAGTGCGATTCGGCGATCCCATTTCGGCGACCCTGCGGTGTATTCAGCAAGCACCACAGGGCCGTTGTAGTGCAGGGAAAAGCCGCCGCTAACCCGATGAACACTCACCGCAAAACCCGGTGAAGGCACACCGAAACCCGCAAAAACATCTGGATTAACCCCCGCCAAGCCGAGCAGCCGCTGATCACAGCGCAGAGCAGCCGCTGGAAAAAGCCGACACCGCAGACAAATGGAGTGAAAAAAAAAAAAAAAACACAGTACGCTTGAATGTTTGAAAAGTGAATCGCTGTTTGCAAAGAAACTACAGAACGAAAATGTCTGGAATTTACATATAAGATCCAATGAATGATAATAAAAAGGGCTGTTACAGAAAAAAGAAAAAACGATTTAAAAAAAATAAACAGGAATTTTTTTTCCCGAAAAATTCCTAACAGATCCTAAAAAAATCTAAATATAAAGAGACTTTTTACTGTAAAATATTATAATCAACGGTTTATTAGATATTGAATTAAAACGGGAATATTTTTAACATTGAAGCCTATGGGATTCGCATGAATAAACCTGTTGAATGAAAACACCGAATGGCAGAGATATTCGGCAACTGTTCACTGCTGGTTTTTGTTCTCTGAATAGCCAAAGCATTGCTTCTCTATGGGGATTTCACTGCCCTCGAACAGGCACCGAAACAGGCATCGTATGTGCAGGCAATTCGCCAACATTTGGCGAACTGCCTGCTCTCTGGATAGCCAAATGGCCAGTAAAGGTAACATACGCTGAATTTCACTGTTTGGTTACCTTTCGGCCACAATTTGGATCTCTTTGAATAACCCTGATAGTATCAGGTACATAATAAAAATAGAAAAACACACAAACACTCCAAAACTTAAAGGGATACTCTAGGCAACATGACCACCTAAGCTTTTTTAGGTGGTCATGATGTCCAGAGTATGCTGCCCCCTATCCCCCCTCCCTCCGCTCGGCAGTTCAGCTGTAAATGCTGAAAACAGCTGAGAGAGGCGGAGGAGTTTACTCCGCCCTAACAGCTGTCAGTCAGCAGAGCGGGAATCATATTTCCCGCTTCTGCCGACTTTTGCCGAGTAGGAGACGTCATCGCGCTTTCAGCGCGATGACGTCTCCTACTCACCGCAGAAGCTGGCGGCTCCCTCTGAGGGTTAGTGTTGCGCGCATCCTCTTGCGCGCAACACTAACCCTCATAAGGAGCCGGGAGGAAGCCTGCCGATTGGCTGGCTTATGTGAGAGGCGCGCATGCGCGCTTCTCACGTAAACCAGAAGCCAAGAAGCATCAAGAAGGACGGGAGCGGAAGAGGAGGGAGGTGAGTATGAAAAAAAAAAAGACGCCGCTGGAAAGAAGTGGATTTTAGGGTAAGTATTACAGTTACAAGAAAATAAATAAAAATGAAAGATTTATTAAGGGAATAGGGATAGGTTAGGATAAAAAAACGGGGGGGGGGTGATTTGTTGAGTAGAGTGTCCCTTTAAGTTTGATTTGTCCAAAGGACCATAATCAAGAGCAGTAACTCACATTCCTAATGGGTATTACATGGGGGAAGGGGAGCAAAAAAACCCCCACTATAAAAGGAAGCCGGCTTCAGGGTGGGTTCAGCCAGATTTGTGATGTTTATTCCACGAGCAACAAAGGAATGTGCAACATTTCGGTCCTTAGACCTTAATCATGCACGATTAAGGTCTGGACTGAAACTTTGCACATTCCTTTATTCCTCTTGGAATAAACCTCACGTATCCTGAACCCACCCTGGAGCCGGCTTCCTTTTTTTGATTTTTGTTGCTGGATGTAGTGGCATCGTCGCCCCCACGTGGTACCAGTGGCTCGGGTGCAAGGGTCTGTTGAGTCAGTGTTTTTTTACATATACGGTAGGTATTCCATGAATACACAATAGTTGATTCACAGTGTCCTGCACAGACCCTTTGTCTGGCACACCTGGAAGATTTGTATCAGGGTTCATCTTCAAACTTGTCTTTGAGCTATAGTTTGTCCTTCTTCATATTTTCCTGGTATCAAGTGACATGTTGGCTTACCGCCTGGTCAATGGAGAGTGTTGGAGGCCATTGTGGCGATTCAATGCCTGAAATAACTGACTCAGTATCTTGTAGCTCCTCTCTATTTGCCATATCCACGTCAAGGATGCTTTGCGCCGGTTCACCAGAAAACAACACGTGTTGAGAAAAGGTAATTTATGGAGCTTACCCCCAACCTGCTGAGAAATGCAGCATTTTAAAATTTCACCATCACTTGGGTTTAAACTGAGAACAGTTAGAACAAAGGTCTTAGAGCTTCCATATCAAAGGACATGGTGGAGGATGAGACTGTAAAGGTATTGCTGAGTTGTTAAGAATTAGGAGTTTGTGAGAAGACCAAGAGGGACCTTGTAGTGTGCGGTATGATGCACAACATCCATAAAGCGATGGCACCCAACTATAAAGAACACACCATCCACACAGTGGAGTGAACAAACCTAGGAATGCAGATTATTCACGATAAGCGACACTGTGCACAATCAGTTGCATTTTGTTAACGGATTATCAACTTTCTGTCCTTGATTAGGTGAACACAGAGAGACGGACACTTGCTGCCGGACACACGATCAATGCGAGCATGTCATCCACCCGTTCTCCTACAATTATGGCTACAGAAACCTCCGCTGGCACACCATCAGCCACTGCGAATGCGACAACAAGTCAGTCCCCTGCCACCGTGTTGATTGAAATGTCATTTATTTGAGTTGTCTAAAGGGCCACTACCACCAAAATATTAAATGTTCTTAATTTTGTGTTGCTGATATCTTACATGTGATTTGTTTTTCTCTTGTATGTTTAGTTAAGAAAATATTTTACTCTATTAGGTGTCACTGGGTGCATCAATTTTGTGTTGTAAACTGCACCCCCTCCCCCGTATCCTTACATCACTTTCTCCTTACTGTCTGGTTTTGGCCATAGAATGGAATGGAGTGACTGGGTCAGCCATCGAATCACACCATTGTATTGCGTGGGATGTATTCAATGAACACAGTTCAAAATCCTTATCCTTACCTACAAAACCCTCACTAACTCAGCGCCCCACTACCTGTCCTCACTAATCACCAAATACACCCCAGCCCGCTCCCTAAGGTCAAACAGTGACCTGCGCCTAGCTTCTCCCCGCATCACCTCTTCCCATGATAGACTGCAGGACTTCACACGCGCAGCCCCCACTCACTGGAACGCTCTCCCTCGTACTGTCAGACTTTCCCCTAATTTCTCTTCGTTCAAACGCTCCCTTAAAACGTTCCTATTTAGGGAAGCCTACCACCCAACTCACTGACGCAACCATCAATCACTCTCACCTTACAGTCCTCTCCTCCTGTTTCCAACCCCAACCCTCCCAGATTGTGAGTTCCTACGGGAATAGGGCCCTCATCTCCTCCTGTACTGTTTGTCAAATATTGTTCAATGTATTGTAACCATGTCTATACTGTGCTTATTGTACAGCGCTACGGAATATGCTGGCGCTTTATAAATAAAGAATAATAATAATAATAATAATAACATCACCAGAGGGTAGATTAAATGTATTTTAAACTCCCTGTCAGATCTCATTCAGCCGGCAGCTCTTATATCATGTAGCATACACAACACAATAGACACACTGCTGCTTTATCTGAACATTCCCTGCTTCAACCCATTGGCTGTCAAATACCGTATAAGGTACTCTACAGCTGTAAAGTAAAACAATTGCAGATTTTGGTATATGTTGCACCATGGGAAAGCTCCACAAAATGGAAACAGGAGATACAACTGTATTTTTCCTTTATACAATGTAATTACTTTAAACCAAGAAAAAACTAAAAAACACAAAGGCAGCAGCATGTGTTTTATAATGTGGTTTTGTTTGTAATGCACAAGTAATCGAATCACAGCTTAATAAGTGATAGTGACTCTTTAATGTTATGCTAAACATCTAATGGTTTGTTTTGTATTATCCTCACGCTGACTATGTATATTGTTGGTGTTAATTAGACAGATGAAGGTGTGCATCCATCTCTGTATATACAGTACAAGCTATTTTATTTGGGTTCAACATAAAAATATAGGAGAACCTGGCACTCCTCAACAGGGCTGCCATCATAAATACTGAATCACTGGTCAGGGCCCCCTGTAAACTAGAGATGTGCATTTGTTTTGGAAAAATTCAGAATTTGTAACGAAATTTGATAATTCGTAGTTTGGAAGTACTTCCAAATAACGAGTCGATACGATACGAATTCGAAACTAAATGGTATATAACGAATTTATTTTTGTTTTACACTGTGTCATCATCATAAAAGAAAAATTTGAATAATTGATATCAACTATCGAATTGATATATGAAAGCTGAATCGATTCGAAAATTTCAAATCGCTTCGAAACAAAACAAAATGAAATACGAAACAAAATTAGTTACGAAATTCCGAAAACAAAATTTTTAAAAATGTAACGAAACGAAACTAAACAAAACAAATTTTTCAGCCATGCACATCCCTACTGTAAACCCTCCCCCAGCCAGTACTGGCATGCCAGCCCCCTCCCCATAACACGTACACAAATATTTTTCACATAGTATATGTTGGCTGTATATAATAGGTGTAACGAGTCTGTGTGATGTGCACAAAGCGTGTGTAACAGTGCTGTGTGTCTGCAAAGTATGTAACGTGTGTGGCTGTTTCTGCCCTAGGCCCCTCCTCCCTGCTCAAACATATTTGGATTTGCACCAACCCCGGTCCCCCTTAACCCCAGGGGCAGTCCCCAATAAACCCCCATAGGCTCCCTTACCCCCAAGGTCCCTGTTACCCACCAGATTCCCATAATCCCCAGTCTCATAAACCCTCACACCCATTACCCCCATGCCTCCATAAATCCCCCAACTCCCATTACCTCCAAATAACAGAAAAACAACATAGGTTGATATCCCACATGAACCAACTGGTGCGCAATCGCAAATAAAATTCGACATTCACAAGAGCATAGTGCTTAATGCGTCCATCGTCCTCCAATGATTCACTCTGACTGACGATGATCCGGTCAGGTTGTGGAGGATTCTTCAAAGTCTTTAAAACATACACTGGAATCAGAACAGGTTAAAACGTCCAGCTCAACGCGTTTCATCCCAATAGGGACTTCCTCAGGAGCATCAATGAAGATAATCTACCCCTAACCAGGGTCGTTCTTTATAAATAGTTAATTATTCTCTATATGAAAATCAACTTGACTCAGGATAAAGCATTAGTGCAGAATCAATGGGTGGCGGAGTGAATGAGATCTGGCAGTGGGCTTCCAACATTTTACTCTACTCCCTGGTGATATACTTTGTATACATCCTACACAATACAATACCTATGAGTTTTTTGGAGATCTGACCTATTATATTATTATTATTGTCATCATTTATATAGCGCCAACAGTTTCTGCGGCGCTTTACAATAACCAAAGGGAACAAAATACATATAAACGGACATAGGATGGAAACAAGAGGTGTAGAGGGCCCTGCTCATAGGAGCTTACAGTCTAGAGGGATTGGGATTGAGGAAGACAAGAGGAATTGCACTAGATAGCAGGATCATTAGTGCCAGTGGTTTGGGAATGGTGGGGCCATACAAGCGGCTTCAATCAAGTGTGAGTAGGTGAGCAGAGGGATGAGTTGCATCAGTGATGCGGTACGCTAATCTGAAGAGATGGGTTTTGAGGGATTTCTTGTAGGCCTGAAGGTCAGGGGAGAGTTTGATAGGGCAAGACAAGTCATTCCACAGGACTGGTGCTGCCCTTGAGAAGTCTTGGAGGCGAGAGTTGGCCGTGCGTGTGTATACAGATGACAGGTGGAGATCACCTGCTGAACCGAGTTGTCTAGATGGGACGTGCTTGCGGAGTAACGAAGACATGTAGGGAGGGGTTGAGTTATTGAGTGATTTGAACGTGAGCGTCAGTATTTTAAACTGTATCCTGAAACGTACAGGAAGCCAATGGAGGGACCGGCAGAGGGGGGAGGTACGCAAGGTGCGTTTAGTGAGAAAAATAAGCCTGGCCCCTGCATTCATTACAGATTGTAAAGGGGACAATACGGGAGTTGGGGAGGCCAATAAGGAGCGAGTTGCAGTAGTCAAGTCGTGAAATGACAAGAGCATGAACCAGCACTTTTGTGGTATCTTGTGTCAGAAAGGGGCGGACACGGGCAATGTTTTTGAGTTGAAAGTAACAGGATTTTGTCACTGTCTGGATGTGGGAAGAGAATGTTAGGTCAGAGTCAAAAGTGACGCCAAGGCAGCGAGCTTGAGGCGTTGGGCTAATGTGTGTTCCATTTACTTGTAGAGAGATAGGTGGTATTGGGTTCTTCTTGGAGGGAGGAATGACGAGAATTTCAGTTTTGGGAAGATTGAGTTTAAGGAAGCGGGGAAGCCATCCAATTTGAGACAGAGACAGTCAGTGACTCGATCCAGGAGACCTGGAGTGGAGAGAGATCAGGGGAGGAGAGGTAAATTTGAGTGTCATCAGCGTATAGGTGGTACTGGAATCCAAAGCAGCTGATCAGTTTTCCTAGAGAGGCCGTGTAGATTGAAAAAAGTAGAGGGCCCACTACTAAACCTTGGGGCACCCCAACAGAGACAGGCTGCCGGGAGGAGGTACTTCCAGCAAAGGAGACACTAAACGATCGTTGGGACAGGTAGGAAGCGAACCATGAAAGAACAGAACCTTGAAGGCCTATATCACTAAGAGTTTGAAGGAGGATTGAGTGGTCAACTGTATCAAAGGCAGCAGAGAGGTCAAGAAGGATCAGCAGTGACTTCATTCTATGCCTCATGTCCCACAATGAGGAGCAAGTGCTGTAAAGACACACACGGGGGGGGGGTGTATTTCACAACAAGAAATAGCACAAAATGCATGCATACAGAGACACATATAGAGTAAAATATTTTCTTACTTAAACAAACATGAGAAAAACTAAGCACTTGTAAAATATCAGCAACATTAAATCAACAAAATAAGAATATTTCATTTTTTGGTGGGAGCATCCCTTTAAATAAAGTGCCTCTATGTCATTGAGGAGTGCCTGATTCTCCTATATTTTTTCTGCTTGAATCTTTTTTGAGGTAGACCTCCCCAGAGGACTGTTGAGTAACCTCTACTGGTACAGTATTGAGTGAATGCTGAGAGAGTGATTCTTGTATTTTGCATTTTATTTGGCCTACATTTATTTAGAAAGTATTTATCCAGGAAGGATACATTGAGATTTCTCTCGTTTTCAAGTATGTCCTGGATTCAAGAACATTCAATTTTTACAGCAGGTACAGATATACATAAAATGCAAGATAATAAATACAAAACACAAATAACTTGGGTGCATTTGGGCTCCAGAACATCCCTCTAAAGTTGCAACACATCGGACACGACAGCCAATGCATTGAAATTGTTTGAAAAGCTTTGAGATACACTTTTCCATCACGAAAACAGAGCCCAAGCTGCAATGTAAATGTAGTAGCAGTTTACAGCCAGCAGAGGGAGCTGCTTCTGCCTATCAAACAGGGCTTGTCTACAGTGAAAATATATAGCAGAGAAGTTTCTGTATATAGATTTTCTGTGTGTGTAATGGAAAGTCA